>JAXQJV010000590.1:0-17987 GCA_037042255.1 Penicillium sp. PG106-07D
AACCCAGGCAAACAGGAAACAAAATCATCATCAGGCATGCATCCCTGTTTCAAGCACCACGTATATGGCTGTCCGAAGCTGAAAAAGCTCACCCTGTCCTACTGCAAACACGTCACGGATCGGTCCATGCACCATATTGCCTCTCATGCTGCCAGTCGCATTGAAGAAATGGACTTGACCCGTTGCACTACCATCACAGATCAAGGATTCCAGTACTGGGGCAACGCACGATTCACCAACTTGCGGAGACTATGCTTGGCAGATTGCACATATCTGACGGACAATGCCATTGTTCATCTCACAAATGCCGCCAAACAACTGCAAGAGCTGGATCTGGTAAGCTCGCCTCCTCCATCAACTAGAGTATACGTGACCCAATTCGCCGACTAACACTCCATAGTCCTTCTGCTGCGCCCTCTCCGATACGGCAACCGAAGTCCTCGCCCTGCAATGCTCGCAACTACAATACCTCAACATGTCATTCTGCGGCTCGGCTATTTCCGATCCGTCCCTGCGAAGCATCGGTCTTCACCTTCTGTCTCTCAAACACTTATCAGTGCGTGGCTGTGTTCGGGTCACAGGAGTTGGCGTCGAGGCTGTAGCAGAGGGTTGCCATCAACTACAGTCCTTTGACGTGAGCCAGTGCAAGAATCTCATGCCATGGCTCGAAGATAATGGGCCTATGCGGTACCAACCACGGATCGAGTTTGAGACTGTCGCTTCCAATGGAAGGAATTTCAGGTGACATGGGCACTTGCCGTTTCTGAGAGTTACCGATCTCAATCGGCTTCCCCACCACGGGCCCCCGTTGCCCAAGCTCACCACTGAAATATGACACACTCTTATACGCCCATGTACGCCTCGGTCGTTCCAACCTCCCCCACTGCCTTTCAATTTGCAAAATACGATGATATACTATGGCCTGTATGCATTTCTTTTTTTGGTTATCATGTGGTCCCTGGGCTTACTTGCAACGTCCTTCAGCTTTCTCCTGTCACCGTCATTGAGTCATCAACGACACCCCCTCGTACTGCTGGAGTTAGTGGGCTTTTTGAGAAGTTTTGGTCATCTTCTTGTTCTTGCCCCGTATAGATTGGGCTTTTGCGTCTGGGTTGATGCGTTTCTGGGGGTTCGGATTTGGGTCACAGTTCTCTGGTTTCTCGGATTGGTCGAGCATGGCAGGAGTTCTAAGATTGACAGCATCCATTCGCCTGGTGTGGTTTGATATCGAATAATGTTTGATGGATTTGACTGCTATTCTGCGTTTTGTTGCCATCTACTCGGGAGTTGATGTTTTACTCTCGTCCATACTTCCCTTCATTTATTCAGGGTTGGTTTTAGGTTGGGTTCGTGGTGTTACTGTACTCTAAATATCCTGATACTACTCAATGTCTATGTTCTTGAATACTAAGGTTGATGTGAATGAAATGAGGATTTTCCTCGTGATGTGCACACTGTATTCTGTTTTTTTTTTTCAAATTATCTTTCTTTCGACCCACCTCTCATAGTTTTCATTCAGTGCTTGGACAAGGCATTCTCCATCAATGAGAGATTCATTAAGTGGCTATTGAAAGGCTTTGTACTCAAAACCTGATGAGACGTACAAAGTCGCACATGGACAGTCTTTTAGCCCCAGCATACAGCACTGAGTGTATTAGATAGCATTCTCAGGGTGATGACTCTGGATTGGGTGCTTGTACAGCTTCTCAAGCGATGGATTGTCATTGAGCTGGACCCCTTGGTGAAATAGTGGCTCCCAAAGAGCTCGAAAGAGACTTGTTTAGTATACCCTGTTATTTCTGAATAGACATAGGGTACAGCATGCTCTGCCTTCATGAAAGCTTGCTTGCTTTTGATTCATAGAGTCCCTCTTCCCATACATACTTTGGAATTCTCGTCCTTGTACTCTCTACTCTGGTTTCATCAAATCTTTGCTATTAAGGCAATTACCACCTGCCACGCTAGCAAATCGGATAAAGAGATTCAGTGAGTATAAAACCTTCCTTACCTACTGGGGAAATCAACAGAGATCAGAACTCTCCTGGGAGGTTCGATTTTCAAGTCACTCAATCGAATTTCTCTGATTAGACATCAATACCTATCTGATCTAGTCACCACACCATCCTCTCATACAACCATGAGCTTCGCGCATGAAGAGAGATCTCGCAATGACTCTACAGAGGTAGATGAGGGCCAACTATTCACTGATCTAGTCACCTTTGAGGCGCTTCAGGGTGCCACCGAGGGTCCGGCCGCTGAGACGCCCGGCGATCATCCATCGAACGCTTTTCAAACCACCACGCCGTCAGTCGACCCTGAGGAACCTAAGCCCGAGCCGGCCACCAACACCCCTACCTTTACAAGTGGTGAAACTGCAGCTCCTCCTGTGTCCGGGGGCATCACCGGCAATAGTGGCGTCCAGCCACCTCGTGGAAAGAAGAGGCGCCGGAGCCGCAACTCCCCCGAGCCAGACTACTCTCAAATTATTGTGGAATTAAACAAGAAGCGGAAACGTACCGGGCAGGCTTGCGATCGATGCAGGGTATGTTCTGGGTTCAATTTTCTGCGCCTTTCGCGTCGTACGTGCTATATCACGTCCCCCGGATACGCTAATCACATTTCCATCTAGGTACGCCGATACAAATGTGACCCGAGCCGCACTGGCTGCCTAAATTGCCACGCAGCAGGAATGGTTTGCAAAGTGACAGACTGCGTCACTGGAGAAACCTACGTACGCGGAGCAGCCGGCCGCATGGCCACCGAGATTGAAGGGCTAAAGGCCCGCGTTGCAGACTTGAAGCGGGAGAATGAAGAACTCCTGCGAAACACGAGCTCGATGTGGGATTTGGAGCACATTAGTCCACTGACTGCTCCAGGGGTCTCGTCGACCACCATCCTGCACCGGCAGCATCGCCAGTCTATCGCGCGTGAACAACAAATGGTTACCCTGCAGATTGAGATCGCGCAGTTGCGCCAGCAGAATGCTACCCTGCGTGAGAGTAATCAAGCTCTCCGGAAGCAATTGGGGAACCAGGAGGAGATGCTTCAATTGAGGGATGTAAGTTCAATAACCCCTCAATATGATATTGAGGAATCGTCTGACTGGACTGTCAAGGATGTGCCGCTGTACAACGCCAGATTCAATTGGAGTCTCTGAATGACAGCCTCGTCCGGCACCGCTGAATGCCATGTCGTTATTTTGACGATTGTCGCTTTCTTTCTCACAAGCAGCATCGTGTCATGATTACTGCTCGGGTCCTCATGTTGTTAAGCTAGGTCACACAAGTGGTGTGCATATCTAACGGGATCTGCCATTGTTCCAAGCGGTTTGATGGTCGACTGGTCTTGTATTGCTCTGATACTTTGAAGAATAGCGTTCAGGAATTTTTTTCCTGGCGTTATCGGTGGGGTCTCGGCTTCTAGTCAATCTTTGAAGCGCTAGCATCATTCTCAATATCAACCATATTTTCCCTCCGCGTTGTTCGCGGGCAAGCTGGCACTTGAGATGGACCTATTGGCTAGTAGAGGTCCTCTTGATTCTACGATTTGTCCTAGAAAGCAACTGAACAATTTACTACACTCCAAATCACGATCCTTTGGCATAAGACAATCGTCTTTGTTATAAAACAAGGCTCTCTTTCGATCATGAAAGATCTAAGCTATCTCTGAGAGCTTGCAGCAACACCCCCCTTCTCCAGTGATCTAGATGGTGTTTCTACGTCTGGCTTCATTGGCTGGTGTACTTCTACTTATTTTGCTCAGCTTTGACAGCAATCCCGACAGATCCTATAAGAGGGGGTTAAACCACTCGAGATTTTAGCTTTAAGGTACATCTCAGACCGTCTGTTATGCCCTGTGTTTAGATTCTGTCAGGGTTCCATGTTTCAACCAAGCCTCATGCCAAGATGTGAGATATGAGAGGGTCTACACGTCGAAAATGCATCCGACTGCTCTTCTCTTTGGCCTCAACAAGCCTCAACGAGGTGCATTTTCTCCGGGAATTTCTCGGGGTTAGTGTGATATGTGATCCCATCGTTCGCTTGAGTAATCCTCGTAATCGCTCTACGCTTGGTACATCAATTCACTGATCCCGCCGCTTATTGAACATGTGTTTTGTCTTTTCCTGCGTCCAATTCGGGGTTCTTTCCATCCCCGCGCTTTCTTTGAGAAGCTTTTCCGGTTCATGAGTCCCACATCTTTACGCTTCTCAAGCAAGCAACAGACACGTCCGAGGTTCTGAGTGTGTCCCATCGCTTCTCCAGCCCCCAGTGCTATCCAGGAGGTTTGATCCTCACGTCTCCCGTGTCATCACTCTCATCTGCGAGTGATATTAATGTTTCTTGTACTTCTACGATACATCACCATCTCGAAACAACCCCGTCATGAGTGATAGAAAGCTCTTGCGTACGACGGATGACAAAACATCATGGCAAAAGCCTTTGTCAACTCTCGGGTCTGTCCTTCCTACTTCTTTTGGGAACTCGGCGATGTCGCTTGATGCCAACAACCGCCTTGATACCTAGCCTGCCCCGAGCCCCTTTCAATCGCGCACTTGGTGCTCTGAGGGTCCCAGAGAACCGCTCTAAACCAGATATCCAACAGCCTTCATTCATTACCCTGGCCGATGCCTGTTCTCCTACAAGCTTTTAGGACCCCAGCAAACTGCCTCCTACAATCACAAAACGAAAATTCCAACGAGAGATATGATACCGCGCCGCGTGCAAATGGAAAATGTCACCACCGATACACTCCAAAGCGCGATTGTTCCGAGGATATTCGGCAGCTCACTCGACAGTGGAAGAGGACCGACCAACCGTGCGATAGATGTCGGGTATGTCTTCATGGATACTGGATCATTCCGAGGGAGCTTCACTTCTTGTGCTACTTGTTGTGCTTACATGGAAGCTAACCTGACTCTTGATTATTCATAGGTACGCCGCTTTGGGTGCGACCCCAGCCGTGTTAAGTGTTGTTCCGCTCTCTGGGGGAAAGATGGTGATGGAGCGAGCCACTTCATTCATCTACGTTCACAACTTAACGCAATTCGGTGGGAAGGAATTCTAACCAGATACATTCATGTAATCTGTACAACATGGGTATTTCCAATTAAAATAGAACACCATCTAACCCGAAAGAAAGACATAAAAAGACATCATAGGGCTGCACCTCACCAGCTTGCGTTCTTCTTCCAACAGCAGCAGATCCCCTTGGCCTCACACCACTCCCTCACAGCGGCCGTGCCAATCTCGCGGTCTTCACCAACCAGGGCAAGTCCTTCAACGTTCAGCCAAGATGTAAAGTCTTCGAGGACGATCGGATCGTACATGAGGATCTTCTCGTGCCAGGTTGGCCGACTTCGGCTGTTGGACGGTTTTAAATGCTTGGGCTGGGCACGCACGGCCTTGGTGATCTGGATGGAAATATCCAGCAAGCTCGTGCGCTCGGCAGTCTGCGCTGTCTGTGTCTTTGCGGCAGCTCCAGATGATGTCGATTTGGTGACGCGCGAGGATTTGGAAATAGCTGCCTTGCTTTTTGTGGGAGTCTGAGGCCGGTCTTTGGTTAAGATTTCTAACGAAGAGACTTGGCTTGAGGTGTTGGCGAAGATATCGGTATAGCGCTTTTGCACCTGGCTTGGTGATAGAAAGACCTCTTCCTCCGAGTCCTGAATTTCTTCAATGTCGATGTACGAAGAAGGCGGACGGCGTCCAACTCTTGAGGGCTTCTGTTGGTTCCGTTTTGGACTGGCTGTTATAGTAGTGTCCGTTCGTGCAGCATGCTCTGCTGGCGTGGACGTGGAGATAATGCTTTTAGTTTTGGTCTTTGCCTTAGACTTGGACTTGGAGCTCGGCGCCGCTGTAGATGGAACAGCAGCTGCACTTTCAGCCAGTGATGCTGATGAGGTTTGAGAAGGTACATCAACGGATTGCGCGGCCTTGCCATACTTCGACTCCCAGCATTTCTGAAGCAATTCAATCATTTTCTTGCGTCCTCTGACAGATTTGAACCCGTAGGCAGCAACCTGCCTTGAGAGCTCCGCATCTGTAAATCCACCATACTGAGGCATTGGGGTCAGTTGTGGAACCTTAGTCGTTTGTACTGCCGACTGGGAATGATGCACAGGCTGGGCGTGCGTGGCAGAGGTTGGAGGACCCGGGTCGGCTGGCTCTATGACTTTTGTGGAGGTTGATGGCCTTGTCCGTGAATTAGTGGACTTCCCGTCGTCAAGATCCAACCACTCGTCGTCGGGGGCATCTAGTGCTGAGCTTCTTTCCGTCGCATCTTTCTTCTCCTCGCTGATAAGGGATGTATCCGTCAGATCAACATTATCCACAGTCATTGCCTGAACCAGAGATCCTTCAGTGTCTCGGCCCGCGATGCTCCACAAGTTTCTCGCGCCTGTCAATCGAGACATGGGGCCTGATGCAACTTCACTTCTTGCAGTTTGTACAAGTGCCAAGCTCTCTGATGCACGGATGGCCCGCTGCATGTCCCTTAATGTCTCCGGGGAATCGTCCCTTTCAAGTTGGCTCCAGGTACCGAATACGACATCCTGCTGATCTAATGCCTTGGAAGCCGTCTCTGGAGAGAGTACGACCAAGTCCGGGTCCGCGTCGGTTGATTTCTTTTTGCTTCCTCGTGACTTTGGCTGTGTGATGAATTGCGTAATACCCTCGGCCGAAGCATCCTCCTCTACATCGTTGGATGTATATTGAGCGGTCATCCGAGCGGTCAGAGTCGTGAACCGCTTCTGGGCTTTTGCCTTTCGTTTTGGTTGCGCTCCAGACGAAGAGGATGTGTCTTCAGGGTTAAGATCGCCCTCTTTCGGATTCCTGCTGTGGATTGGTTGACATTGCAGGTCCACGAGCTCGATCCTTCTTCGCTTTGTTGGCCCTCCCTCATTTGCGTTGGCTTCCCGGAAATCAGGGCCTGACCCGGAGTAGTTGTAGTCAGTGAGAATACCCCCAAACGCATTGCTCGCGCTTGGTTGTCGAGTCTTTTCCGGGCTAGCACCGTTGTCCATCTTGTTGGCAACCTGAGAGATCTCTCTAGGCGGTGTCCAGTCTCGACGTCTTCTCACCGCTTCATCCAGATGCAAAAACTCATCCTGGGCCAGAGCATTGGATGACGCCGCCCGTTCGCAGGTTCCTGTGGGATCGATAGGATGTGCCACCGTCTTGTTGTCGGATTTTTTCGCGGGTTTCGAATGAGTATCACTGCTCTTCCTGCCTTTGGTAACCTTGCCAGTCAGTTTCAGACTCCCAGACTCTTTCTTGGCTTTTGGCTTTGCGCGACTCTTCTGGGACACCGCGGGCTTTTTTGCGATGTTCTTCTTAGACTCAAGGGGTGGAGAGTCTAGGTCTCCCAAGACGTCGTGTGTCGGCTCCGTTGTGACATTGTTCGCCTTCTGTCGCGTTTTGCTTGGAGCATCCTTCTCCCTTGAATGGGTGGCCTTCTTTGACTTTGCCTGTTTCTTCTTGGACGCGTCGTCCTTCCTCGTGGGAACGTCGAAAAATCGAGACCGAGAGGGCGGTAGAAAAGAAGCTGGCGGCGATGGAGCTGAAGGCGTCGAAGCTTTTGAGGATATTTCAAACGTTCTATCGATGTTATTGGAAGCTCTTGTGGGACGAGACGAAGTATCCGGAGATGAGGACAAGATTATCACATCGGCGGAGCTCGTCATTGTGGCAAGCGGGGCGTCTGTCCACCAAACAACTGAAATTGTGGCGTTTCGGGCGAGATTTTTCCATGTCCACACGTTTTCAGGGCCAGATCATCACTTAAGACCAGACTTTGGTAACCGGAGTCCCGCGCCGTGGGCGTTGAAGGGGTCTTCAAATGTCGTGACAAGCTCCGATGGAAGGATGACGATTGAGGCTTGGCAAGAGTAACAGGATTACCCTTTCGGGCCGAGGAAAACAGCCTGGCCCAGCAACGCATACCACAGGGAGGTTCTCAGGCCACAACCACTTTTACAAAGGGAAAGGTATTATTATAGAACTTGGTACAATCAAAAGTATGATTTGGAGCGGTTGTTGTAATCATTCTTTTTTATTTTTCTCATTGCGCCAATTTTTTAGACCGAGTCCAACTAGCATGCAGAGATGTCTGCTTTGAAATACAGCCACAGGTAAGTACCCTTCAATAACTCCCGTTCTTGTTCTCTGATGTTCATCACGTTGTTCATTTCATGAACGTTCCAATATCCGCGAGCCTACCCAAAAGTTTTGAGACAAGACTTCCTCGAAGGTCTCTCACACTCTGTTCTTCCCAGGCCACTACCGGGCCACGTTGCACACTTGGGGCGTTGTGCGCTGCGCGTTATGAGTTGTGCTTCCGCTAGTGAGATTGCTGGTTTTGTAACCCCATTCGCAACGCCTCAATACATCAGCATAGTTTGGCCGGGGGGATGGGATAGTTGACGGGCCACTTAATGGCGAGATTCGCAGCCTCCTGATTGCGCAAATCAGCAAGCCAACGTCAATCTACAACCATCACGGGTACAGTCGACTACATGCCATAGTGGTCATTGTCAATCCCATAGCGGTTGGTCCATCTCCATTCAATTTTTCATGATCCCCGTAAAGCGATAGCTCCCAGCATCGAAAGCTCCAAGCGTCGTCTAGCGTCGTCACAGGGTGTTCCATTAGCTTGACTAGCATCTGGCTTGGCCACTGGAGAAGGCAAGGCGCCGAGCTTGTACAGCTTCTTGATTTTGGAGATGTCGGAAATCTCAGACAGGGTCAGGTCGTCGAAAGGCATGGATGTGCCTTGGATAGAACTTTCCAGATGCGCGGCAACGGAGTCATGTGTTATCTCCGGAGTCACGGAGACTTTGACGACCAACAAGTCCTTGGTGGAGTCGGCAATGCCGAGCTTGCGGAAGGACTCAGCAATCTAAGGTCGTTAGCTTCGGTGATTGTGGCGCAGGCGGATTTATAAAAGTGAGTCACTATACATTGTTGCTTGGGTTAAAGGAAAACACAATCTCCGAATGGACGTTGTGGGATTTCAGTCGGTTGTTCATATAGTCGTTTATCGCGCGGAAGATAGCCGCCAATGCGTGCGCCCTAGATATTACCTGTACTGCTTGATTAACATTGCAGTGCTTCTTGAAGTTAAGGGGAAAAGCATAGGCTCTCACCAAGCTCGCATCGATCAATGCATATTCAAACTCTTTATTGCCGGCAAGCAACTGCTGCCGCAGAAAAGCCGAGTTCTGGACATTGCGGTACAGCGCCACATGGACTGGCAGCGAGGCTGGTAGGTGGGGAATTTGAATCGTCTCGAGCTTCAGGGCCATCTTTGAAATCGAGAAAAGGTCAATCAAAGCATGACATACCGCGAGGGCGTGCCTCTCTCTCTTCGTCACCCCGCCAGTCACGTGACATTCTGGAACATTCGGACTTTAGAGCTGCCGATTTCCGGCGTGAGTAAGCGTACTGATATCACCGGTCCAGCCGCCCGCCTATAAACGTTTCATCGCCATCTCTTCCATTCCTACGACATCACCGTCGTCATGGCTTTCCTCCTTCGGCGCCCGTTCGCCGTATCGTCGGCACTCACTCAAGCTCCAAAGCTCTCGAACACTGCCCGCTTCATCCACAGCTCTCCATTCAAGCCATCCCAGGCTGCTAAGCCGTTCGCTGCACAGCCCTCGTTCTTCACCAAGTCTCATCAGACCTTCCACAATGCCTTCCGCCGCAGCTACATGCAACAGACCTACGACGCTCAGGGTGGCAACTTCACCCAGAAGCTGCTGTATGGAGGTGCCATCGTTGGTGGTACCATCTTGGCTACCAACTTCATCTTCAACCGTGAGACCCGCGAGGATGGTGGCATGCCCGCATACGAACGGAGCTTCCTGAATGAGACTTTCATGCACACTGGACTTGGTGTTGGTATCATTGCTGTTGCTGCCCGCGCTCTGCACACTAGCGGCTGGTCATACCGTCTCATGGCCATGAACCCATGGCTGGTTATGGGTGTCGGTCTGGTCGGCAGCATTGGCTCCATGTACGCCACCTTTGCTACTCCCCCGGACAAGTAAGTACTCCGACCATCCTCCTCTACTACTGTTCAACTGGCAACGCTAACCGATTCTATAGCTACGTCTTGAAATATGGCTGCTGGACCTTGTTCAACCTGACCCAGGCTGCGCTCCTCTCCCCGCTAATGTTCATGCACCCTGCTATCCTCGCTCGCGCTGGTCTCTACACTGTCGGCATGATGGGCTCAATTGCCTTCGTTGGTGCTACTGCTAAGCAGGAGAAGTACCTTTACCTTGGCGGTCCCCTCCTCGCTGGTGTCGCCATCGTCGCTCTCTCCGGTCTTGCCCCCATGGTCCTTCCCGCCACTGCTGCCCGAACTCTGATGTGGTCTGAGCGCATCTGGCTGTACGGTGGTCTTGCTGTCTTCGGTGGCTTCACTCTCTACGATGTCCAGAAAATCCTGCACCACGCTCGCCTTGCTGAGCGGGGTTACATGAAGCGCGATGTCGTCAACGAGAGTGTCAGCCTCGAGCTCGACTTCATCAACATTTTCATCCGCATGGTCCAGATCCTCGGCATGCGCAGCAACAACCGGAAGTAAATCTTCCTTTTGTTTGGAGGTGAATGCACTTGCACCCCTTTCTTTCCTTTGATTTCTCCGGAAATCCTGTATTCATAATGACCTGTTCTGCCTTCTTTTTCGTTGATCCCAAATCCTTATGCTTCTGAACATGAGGTGGCAATCTGCAAAGTGTTGTCTCACATACAATATCCGGGGAATTTCTCTCCACTCCATAGTTCGTTTGTTCGTAATTAGAACAATTTTCCAGCCTCCATCTTCCCTTTTCTGTAAATTAGATTAAGCTTCCTTGTCCATCACAAAGTTGTCAAAACGATCACTACCTATCACTAGCTCACTACGCTCCTAGTTATGGGCCTTGAAACCGAGGGCTACCTTGCCTGACCATGCCAAGCACGTTTTTGCAATCCGCTAAGACGACCAGGGAAGAAGGGATGTTTACTTAAACATCCCTAGAGGGAAAATGATGGGGGCGGGAGGGACTTTATTATGGTCTATCTCTGTCTGCCTGGTCCACTCACCAAGAATCTGAAAGCACTCCCCTTCGACTTTCTGCCCAGCCCGTCCAGCACTTTCAGGACTTGGGCCCAGTCAAAGCCCTCGACGCTTGGCCGATCTGTACTGCCCATGATGCTGTGGGCTTTCGGCACGCCGATCTTGCCGTGTGTGAGCAGAACGAGGACGACGATCCGCCACTCATTCACATGAGCGGCCGAGAGGCAAAGCCGCAGCATTCGCTCAGCACCCTTGCGAATCTGGAGGGCTTGGTCGAAGGTCTTGACTTGCTCGGCAACTGGCTGGTCGGCTCGCTGCTCCTGATCAGAGCTTAATCCATCTTTAGAAGTGAGAGCGGCGTTGAGTTTGAATGTGATCAGAAGCGAGCGATCTGACAGCCCCTCCAGATTCACAAGGGTGGTGTTTGTTGGGGTAAAGCGCATGATGATCTGGCGTTTTGCAGTTGTTGCTGTTGCTAGGTCGCCAACTGTCTGCTCCAGCTGCACGATGCCTCCCAGTGCGCCGAATACTGCTCTCACCTCGAAGGCGAGGCCATCAGATCGATTTGGCTCGCTTGGTCCTATCTCGAGGAGTGTCACTTTGACAGTATCTAATGACACCTTTAGGATGCAAAGGGTGTTGTGGTTGTTGGTACATCACTTAGCTTAGAGCCCACGCCAGACAGTTCAAGGTCCAAACTCACTGGATTCGGCTCATTTTGGAGCAAGGTTCGGCGGATGTACTTTCGAAGAGGTGCTATGATGGAATCTCTTGGATGCGGTTCTGGTGGATGCGGTGCTCTTGGACGAGATGAGCTTCAAAGAGGTGCGTCTGGATGGGTCAAGCGAATGATTGCAGTCCGTGAACTGGAGAGGAAGAAGAATCCTCGAGCCGTGAGCTGAACAAGCTCGAGGTGGTCTCCATACACCATATACAGCGGCGACTCCGATACGCTTTGCTTGTCATTGTGTCGGGGCTTTGCCTTTTCCAGCGGAACTTAATCCTTCTGCTCTGTGATGCGTCTGTTTCGAGTCATCTGTCCGGCTCCCACGGTCATTTTGATACGAGCAGAGTCATGGGAACATTCATGGTAATATTGCAGCAGAAGAGCCTTGGAAGTGATTGCTTTGTCTTTGTCTTTGGCTACGAGAAGATGTCAGGCATTTTGATACGTCTTGAACAGGCTGGTATAGATAGAGCACTCGGATGATGTGTCAGGGCTAATTAGCTAATTTATGTGAGATATTCAACGTAGTTACTCATTCGCAGTATGCACTCAACAAAGGCACAAAAATGAAATAACCCAAAGCACCTTAAATCTTCAACCCCAAGCCCACGATTTCTGTTAGAAGTAGATATAGATCGCGGAAGGCGGAGGCGCGCTAACCGAAAGGGGCTTTCCAGAGCCAAAGCTTTTCCCAATCCGCTCTCACCTGCGACGTCAATCCACACCCTCCCCCATTCCTCCCCGCCAACGAGTCAATTCGCCCTGCGAACCCAAAGAACCTCTACATCCTTCTCCAGCCAGCCAAGATGTCCAACGAGATGGAGGTCGACCCACCCGTCGCGGTAGATGATGGCCCCGCGCCGTCTGGCCGCGGCGTCGAGCCTCGAACTCAGACTGGCGCCGTCGCGGTGCGTAGTATTGAAGGATGGATTGTGATGGTGACGAATATCCATGAGGAGGCCTCAGAGGAGGATATCACCGATCTCTTCGCGGAGTACGGTGAGATCAAGAATTTCAGTCTGAACCTTGACCGGCGGACAGGTTATGTCAAGGTGTGTTGTGGATGTTTCATTGCTCTTGCGGGCAGATCCAGGAGCAGAATATTGTATTCTATCGCTGGAACTGATGCTAGAGTACCTGTTGGTCGCAAATGACTTCTTTTCTAACGCATCCCCACACTAGGGATACGCCTTGATCGAGTACTCGACCCTCCCAGAAGCCTCCGAGGCCATCAAGAACCTGAACGGCACCAAGCTCCTTGACCAGACCCTCGGCGTTGATTACGCTTTCGTCCGCCCTCCGCCATCGGGTAAGGGCAAGGCTCCTGGGAAGAGCATCCGTGGTGCCGCGACCCGAGGCCGCAGCCATAGCCCTGGTCGCAGTCGAAGCCCCGGCGGCGACCGAGATTAGATCTGTCGAATGTTTTTCGCGCACAACACATTCCTGACAGGATGCTGTACCTGTCTTCTTCCCTCTTGATACCTGGCCTGTTTTTTTTGGTTGTCTTGATCCACGGCAGCACCAATTTCCGCTGCGTACGACCCCAATCTCCCTTGACGGATGACGAAAAGCTACGGATCGTTCTCGTTCTCGCCGGCTGTATCTCTCTACCCTGTTGGCCAAATCACCTCAAGGCCGCTATGAATGCGAATATAGCACGTTCGTGGAGAGATATGCGCCGGCGCCATGATACATGGTTCTTTTGGGTATGGTGGCATTGCCCTTCGATAGCTCTTGCCTGGCCTCCGCTGACTGAAAGTTTAGAACTCAAGAATGCTCATAATCTTTGATCTCGACCTCGACAACGACAGGAAACATGTTTTGTTGGCACGAGGTTTAATCCTTGAATAGTCGAGATTTATATTGCAATTTAAGTCAGCCCAAAGGGTCGACAGGCTGAATTGGCACTCCTTCTGCCTCATTTTCTTGTCTATAAACTTTGTAGGACTCTACACTACTGCAGGTCGTATTTATAGACGTAGGTTGCTTCGGCTTACAGCTATGGAATAAGTAGCGCGGCATCATCGGGCAGTGTAGCAGATTTCATTCTTGCAGAGGACAGAATAAACGTGATGATCTTAGAACCTACATCCAGATCCTATCTGGGCATGTTTCCACGGTACTGTCTTGTACTCCCAAGTATTTTCAATGGCTGAAAAAGGTTGAATTGAGGAACTCCAGGTATGCTATGGCTGGATGTCTTATCTAACAACATGCCGCATGCACCGTCCGAAGACAAGTCTCGAGGCTCGCATCATGAATCAACGGCGCATCGATCAGAGGGGAGATCATCATGGTATGATACACGGCAACTGAGGGAGCGCACTCCTCGCTGGAAATGGGAAGGACAGAGAAGTAGTTGGCGTACACTATATCTAGTTCTTGCCGGACTGGTCCTTGCTCAATTTGTCACTAGACAAAGAGTTAGTACTGAAGACTTCGAGCAAAGAGCTTGTAGTGGGAGATGAGGAGGGAATCTTGTGTTCCGGGGACGTACATGTGGCCCTCGAGCTCGTCGAGGTGAGCGCGCTGATCGGCGATCTTCTTCTTCAATTGAGCCAGCCTGATATCAATACATGGTTAGTCGGGGCTAGCATTGAACTGAGAAAGGACAAATGTACTTCTCCAGCTCCTTCTCACGGATATACAGGGATTCTTGGGCGGCCTCGCGCTTGGTGAAGGAGTCACTGGTTGATTCGTGTCAGCAAATGATGATGTCATACGGCTGCGGCAAGGCAGACAGGTGGTGCACAATGGCCATTCGAGGCTGCAAAGCACAGGCACAGCTGACGGTAGCACAGTTGGTGATGCAGGGAATGAGGGTGAAGGGGGAATACGAACCCAGAAGCAGCGCCGCCAGCGCGAGGGGCGCCAGTGTCGCCCTCGCCGAATCGGGGCGCAGCGACAGAGAAGGACCGGGTCATGAGAGCCCGGTTGGCCTGAATGACAGGGCGAATGATGGTTTGGCGAAGCATGTTGTGTGCAGTGGTCTTGAGAGATTGACTGGAGATGGGAGCAAGAGAAGTCTAAAGCTTAAGAGGAGAGACAGGCCGAGGGAAGCTGACAGGCTAACGGGGGTTATGGCATGACGACAGGCGCCAAGGCTACATCACGTGATTTACGTCGGACGGGAAAGGCAGGGTCAGTGGCACAGTGCCCAAGCAAGGACTCACGGAGCAGTACGGACTACAGAGTACTGCCCTGCCGGTCCCGTTGGCGGGGCCTGCTTGCTTAGCTAAGGAGCTTATGTCAGCAGCCAAAATCTCTGCGATAAGTCGACGGGCTCCCATTCGACTGGGACGGAGATCATGAGGGGGGTGATCATTTGGGCACAGGTGAGTTGGTTGAAGGACTTCATCACTTATGGGTTGGGTTGACTGTGCTCGGACAGCCTCTTGGCCATCATGGGATGGCCGCCTCGTTTACTATACAAGATGTAGATAGTTGCTTAGTAGTTACTACACCAAGGCCAGAACAGTTGGGCTAGACTGAAGAAGGAGGGTTTCTGCCAGTATGAAAGTGTTTCAAAGTAATGAACCTACTGGGTAACGCCTTGGAACAGGTAAACCAGTGGTCCAGTGCAACGAGAGTTGTGTGTTGTGTGCCCTTTTTGTGAGGCGCAGAGGCAGGGGCAACGTTCCAGGGCGATTGGCAGGCGGGAGATGGGGGATGACGCTGGGCAGGCCCACCGAACCACACAGAAGACTGTGAGCCCAGCAAAGCACAGCAGAGAGGAGAGGAGAGAGGGTGAGATGGGTAGAGAGGCTGAGATACCATACAAAAGGGCATCTGTGAAGCGAGGTGATACTCGTCTAGTTCGAGGCCAATAGTCACTAGTTGTTTAGTTCAGCCTACGCATGGTCGCCTCGTCTAGCATTTATTCTGTAGATCACCTGCTGCTGCTGTGTGAAGTGTGAGAGATGCCAGTCTGCTCCGTAAATCCCAACAACACCGCCTTCTACTACTGATTCCCTCCTTTCCCCCTCCTTCTCCTCTCCTCCCTCCAACTTCAACTTCAACTTTCCACCCCCCTTCTCTGTTCCAACTCTCCAATCTATCCAGATTCCCCCTTTCGCCTCCCTTTTTCCTCTCCTCCATTAATTTTCAGGTGAGTTCGCCTTGTGTTATCCAATCTCCCCTTGGCCTGCCTTGCTCGCGCCCTCCTGGCATACCACCCACACACACACACACACTGTCACTACCATCGATTCGACGTGGATCGAAGATGGGGAAATTTGGTGAACACTGCCGCATCCCTTCTCTCAAATTCTGCCTATCGTGTCGCCCACTCATCGAGATCTCAATGGCTATCGTGGAATCCGTCGTTTCTCGCTGCCTTGTTTACTGGCGGGGCCGTTGCCGCGACCGCTTCACCGTGATCAACCCCCCCTCAAAACACGATCGGCCGGGAGGGTGGACAACTCGGCGCCATCCATATCAGGGATCATCAATCGTCTTCCCGCATCTAGGCGATTGCTGGGTTTGAAAATAAAATACATGTGATGTCAAATGGATCGCTCCATGTCCAAAGACACGCCCTTACTGCGCTCCTACCCCTCCCGGTCGCTGGCAATGATGTCGATGGCGTGATTCCCACTCGCATTCTCTATATCCCATTGCCATCCAAACAACGATTTCGATGAGTGACATAAACTAACCTGCCATTTTCTCGATTTTTATAGAAACTTTCACAATGGGTCACGAAGACGCTGTTTACCTCGCCAAGCTCGCTGAGCAGGCTGAGCGCTATGAAGGTTCGCTTTCCTCCACTGTCAAATCCAGAACCACACCCATCCAAGATCGGGGTTGGAAGGATCAATCGCGGATTTTGAATGTTAACATGTGCTTACAGAGATGGTCGAGAACATGAAGGTCGTTGCCTCGGCCGACGTTGAGCTCACCGTTGAGGAGCGGAATCTCCTGTCCGTCGCCTACAAGAACGTCATTGGTGCCCGCCGTGCCTCGTGGCGCATTGTTACCTCGATCGAGCAGAAGGAGGAGTCCAAGGGCAACGAGAGCCAGGTTACCCTGATCAAGGAGTACCGCCAGAAGATCGAGGCCGAGCTTGCCAAGATCTGCGACGACATCCTGGATGTCCTGGACAAGCACCTCATCAAGTCCGCCCAGTCTGGCGAGTCCAAGGTCTTCTACCACAAGATGAAGGGTGACTACCACCGTTACCTCGCCGAGTTCGCCACTGGCGACCGCCGCAAGGGTGCTGCCGATGCCTCCCTCGAGGCCTACAAGGCTGCCACCGAGATCGCCCAGACTGACCTCGCCCCTACCCACCCCATCCGCCTCGGCCTGGCCCTCAACTTCTCTGTCTTCTACTACGAGATCCTGAACTCCCCCGACCAGGCCTGCCACCTGGCCAAGCTGGCCTTTGACGACGCCATTGCTGGTTAGTCTTTTTCTCACATGGTCGTCCATATTCACGTTGGAATGGCGCTAACATCATCTGCAGAGCTCGACACCCTCAGCGAGGAGAGCTACAAGGACTCCACCCTGATCATGCAGCTCCTCCGCGACAACCTCGTATGTTCTGAAATCTTCCCCGCTGGGTATTCTCCTTTGGCCAAATGAGCATACTAATTGTACTTTTCTTCTACAGACCCTCTGGACCTCTTCCGAGGCTGAGCCCGCCGCCGAGCCTGCTCCGGCTGAGAAGAAGGAGGAGGCTCCGGCTGCCGAGGAGAAGCAGGCCGAGTAAAGGAATGAAATCTAAAAAGATCTTGATGATGGACTCACGTCCTGGGGAACCGGATGGGACAATGGAGGACGGTTTGCACGACGGGTCGTCCTCGAGCAACAGGAGAGCCTGGACGAAGAGATCACTGAAGGGCAAGGGTCAGAACTTTGAGATGGACTGCATTGATGTGGCTAAGACTGCTTTCGATTCCACTTTCTGGGGGGCCTCCTGGCCTTAAAGAATGTCGCGGAACCGGCGTTGTCTCTGTTGTCGATGTCCCCCTCGTGGAGACGATTCTCTTTTTCTTCGAGTCATTTCATCCTTGGGCTCTGGCGGCACTTTACGGTGCTCATTGCCTTGCCTGCTTCTCTGGGGTTGGACTTGTCTGGTCGACTTCCCTCTTTCTGTTTTTCTCTTTCATTCTCCTTGTTATTTTGTCTACTTGCCTCTTAACTACCCCCTTAAAGAGTTCCCTTTGCGCGCACTCTCCAAATCCCCCCAATTCAC
>JAXQJV010000591.1:0-16707 GCA_037042255.1 Penicillium sp. PG106-07D
AGGTAGTGGCCGTCCGAAGTGCGTGCCGTGTACCGCGCGTCGAGCTTCATCGACTGAGTGCTTGTTAGCGATCTCTTTGTCACTTCCGGGGAATATTGTGGCCTCGGTCCTACGTGAGTTCCCTTGATCACAGTGGCCCAGTCGGCGCCCCCCAGCGGCAGGACTTCCGCCTCAATGCCGGGGCCCTTGATGCTGCCGCGCACGATGTTAGCGACGCTGCGGATTATGCCCGCGTCGTGAGGCGCGCCGATGTTGATCTCCTCCTTGGCGATGTCGCATTCTAGTCTATACAGCCAGGACAATGCGGGTTGCCGCATGGTCGGGCCATTGGGGAAGACGTCGTTTCCGGGGGAGGGAACGGGTAACATGGTGCAATTGGACGAGTGACTGTTCTCGAAATTGCAAGATGATCGGGAAGTCTGACTTGTACCATGCAATCAATGCAGGGATTCGCGGCTTTTATCGAGCTCTGGATAAATGTGACTTTCTACGAGATTGAACAACTGCTAATATTTTGATTTCTTAATTTCGGCGAGCTCGTTTGTCTATCCTCCTCATGGCAGACCAATTTGCTACACAAAAATTTCCCCGCAGTGGAGTCCGCCCAAACGGGCAGGTTGACCCCCTCATCTTATCAGCATTTGCCATGCTTGAGACGCGCTCAACCCAGTCGGGACTCGGGCGCGGTGTGGTATGATACATTGTCTGCAGAGTATGATACATTATCTGCAGAGTCAAAATAGTAGGTACAAGAGGCTGCATCCGATTCGTGACTGACAGCCCTTGGCAGTCTAGCTCCTGCTCCAGCCCGGCTTACATGGTGGCCCTATTTGAGCTCACGACTTCTCCAAACATGTACCTTTCGAATTCACTCTTGACAGCATTCCTGCTCTTACTTTTCATCTCTTCTGGAGAGATCAGCATATTTACCCCCTTTGCAATTGACCTATCAAAATGTCCGTGGTACTTTCCATGTTAAACAGTGCTGCCGTCTCGCCCGTCGAGCGACAACGAGCTCTAGACCGAATCCATGCCGATCCAGGTATCCCTAGCGATCCCACAACTTCTTCCTTTTGGCTGCAAGATCTACATCCCAGCTTTGCCCAGCCCTCCCCAAATCCCCTTCCCACCGAGGCAGATGTCGTGATCATCGGGTCCGGCATTACCGGTGCGTCCATCGCACGCACGCTGCTCCAACACCGCGCCAGGTCATCTTCTGCCTCCTCCCACCCGGCAGTGGTCATGCTTGAGGCCCGCGATATTTGCAGCGGTGCCACAGGCCGTAATGGCGGGCACATTCTCGAAACGGCTGATGAATACGCCGAGATTGCGGACGTGTTTGGCGAAGAATCGGCGCGCAAACTTCTCCGGTTCCGCCTGGCGCATCTGAAAGAGATGTTGGGTGTTGCCGAGGAGATGGGATTGACGGAGATTGTCCAGGCACGGAAAGTGCAATTCCTCAGTGCCTACTTTGGTGAGGAGCCATGGAAAGCTGCGTTGGAGAGATTGCGTCGGTTCAAAGAGGGGATGCCCGAGGAGTCGGCAGAGTGGGTTTCATATGAAAGGGACTCAATTCCAGAGGTTTGTGGCGACTACAAAGAGCTATATGAGGAGAACATGATACTAACGGACGGACAATAGGAATTCAAGCTATCGCGCGCATCAGGCATTGTTGCTGGCCCTGCCGGAGCCCTCTGGCCCTACAAGCTCGTCACGGGCATTCTCTCCCGTCTCGTCTCCGAGTATCCAGAAGCCTTCCACGTCGCAAACCACACAGCCGTAAAAGCTATCCATACCGAAGCTAGCTCAAGCTCCAGCCAGCTCTACAAAATCGAAACCTCCCGAGGAACAATCTCCGCCAAACACGTCATCCACTGCACAAACGCGCACGTCGGCCACCTAGTCCCCGGCCTACGAGGCCGCATCTTCCCCGTCCGCGGCCAAATGTCCGCCCAGACACCCGGCGACAAATTCCCCATCCAGGCGACAAAACACTCGTGGCTCTTCAACTACGACCGCGGATTCGACTACCTCACCCAGCTACCCAGTGGCCAGATGATGTTTGGCGGTGGTTTCGCGAACGGCGAGGCCGGCGGCGTCGGTGACTTGGGTATCGCCAAAGATAATGAGATGAGCGTCTATATTGACATTCATCTATCGGGCGCGCTGAGTGCGGTCTTCGGGCATAAGGCCTGGGGTCCCGTGCAGGGTGACCCGATTCAAGCGATGTGGACTGGTAATATGGCGTTTAGCACGGACGGATTTCCCTGGGTAGGACGGCTGCCGAGCTCGGCGACAGGTCGCCCTGGACCTGAATCTGAGCCTGAAAAGGCCGGTGCCAACGCCGGCTCAGAGTGGGTGTGTGCTGCCTTTGGTGGCGAGGGCATGGTTCAGGCCTGGCTTTGCGGAAAGGCGCTGGGCACGATGATTCTAAAGCATGATGATGAACTCGCTGCGACTGCAGATGCAGACTTGAGCTGGTTCCCCGATCAATTGCTTGTTTCGGAGAGGCGCATCGCTGAGGCGGAAATGCCGAAGAATATGCCTGATAGTCGTCGCCAGTCTAATTTGTAGTCGGCGGGTTTAAAATATTTGCGGGCTTTGAGCTATGTGTGAGGTTCCTGGTCAACAAGGATTCAATTGCTTGCGACATCATGAGTTCATAGTGATAGAGAAAGCCTTTTTGGTGATCTATTCTAGACTAGCAAACCTTTGAATATCGTAAGCCAAGTTCCTTGCATCACATCTATAGAATGGAGGAGGCCCACATCGCAAAGAGAATACACAAGAGCTACGTTGCTGTGGAGTACAAAATATTGATGAATAACTTTGATATTCTCCACTCCTTTGCTCAAGCAAAATATTAGGTGGTTTCTGACAAGATCAAGTTCCTGGCTATCTGATGGATCCGCTAGCACACTACATATATTCCATCATCATAATACAACAGCACATAATACAACAGCATTTTCATTTCCATGAGCACTAAGCTCTACATTACTGATCACGACATACATTCCATAGCCCCGTACTCGCACGATATCCACTCCTTCAATTGCTTGATAAACACGCAGTCCCATCAACCCCCATGAGAGCCCTGCTGCTCCACGAGACGGTAGTAGCGTGCCGCCAAGCCAGCACGAGACCTCTTGCCATAGTACACCATGGGTATAATGAGCAGGGAGATACCCAGACTGATGAATCCACAGGCAATGAACATATTCTGAAGACCGTCGCGCTCGATCCATGGCGTGATAGCAAATGGAATGCCAATACTGATGGCATTTCGAAGGAATGCAATACCCGTGAAGGCATCGCCGGTGATCTGTCAAAACGTAGCATTAGCAAAGAGCTGAAAAAAGATATGGAATGGAGAGGCCCTACATCACGGTAGCTATCGATGACCAGGGTCAAAGTGGCATCACCGATACTGCCCAGTCCGAATCCGAAGCAAGCTCCGCCAACGCTGGGGTATATCCAGTGCATGCCCTACCAACACCTAATTAGTATGTGCTTTCTTGACATGTCATGGGAAGCTGACAGTGATAATGTGTCAGGGACAGGTATAATCTTACACGTGAGATTGTGATCCCAAACATGATCAAGCCTCCAGCCATAAAGAGTGCTGGGAGATGCAAGATGTACAAACGCATTTCGGGCTCATAAAAGCCCTTGTTCTTTCGAGAGAAGTAAAGAATCGAGCGGTCTCCCAGGAGTCCACCGTAAAAGGCACCAATGAGGTTTCCAATAAATGGACCAAGACTCATAAAGCCAATCTGCTCAGGCGTAAAGAGGTATGGCGGCATGGGAAAGACAAGCGACACCACATTCGCTGTGATGGTCAGCCAGACCACAGTAGAGGCATACTGGATTCCCGTGAAGAAGACAGTTGGGAAATGGTATAAGACGTAAAAAGGGCGGTAGAAGTAGGGCCAGATAGGCTCCGGGGTTGGAGTCCATAGAGCGAGGCGCTTTCGCCACGTATTCATCGGAATGCTGAGATCTAGTTCGTGGTGAAGGCTGGTTGGCTCGGCTGGAATCGCAGCCTTTGTATCTGACTGCCCGCCAGATTTTTGATCCGGATCGGCAGGAGTGGAGAGACTTTCCTCGGTCTCTGCACGCGTTCTGGGTTGCCCGTTCAAGACGGGGACATATTTGGTCTCTTCATAGAGGATCAGGAACAAGAAGAGGAAAATGACGTTAAAAATGCCCAATGTTTGATACGACCAACGCCATCCCTGTGTTGTTGCCTGCGCTCCTGCCGCCATTGGCGTCAAGAAACTCTACACGGAATATTAGTAGAAGTTTATATTGGCAGAGTAAAAGACGTACGCCAATCATGACCATGGTCATGTACAAACCATTCATACTTCCTCGGTGGTGGACAAAGAATAAATCCGAAATCTGTAGGTTTGGTGTCAACACTTGATGCGTCAAAATCCAGTGGTAACTCATACTGTCATCTCTGCAATGGTCTCGTTGGTGGCACCTGCCAAACCTTGGAGCAGATTTGTAATGTAAAGCTCCGCGAGACTATTCAGTCTGGCGGTCCAGAACGATGTCGCCAGCATGATAGCAGCGGACACGATATATACCGGTCGTCGACCGAACTTCTTAGCCAAGGGGATGAACAAAATGCAACCGGTTGCTAAGCCGACATAGTTGACCGACATGGCTTGGTTGAGCTCCGTGTAAGAGACCTGAAGGTCCACAGTCATTTGTTGCCAAAAGATCGATTGGATTGACAGCCTGGCATGGACGAGTTTTGTGAGCGTGGCCCAGTAGGAGATGTATGAGTATGCCTTACGCGGTGAAGACCACAACTGTCATTCCCAGCACGATAGTGAAGTTCACGGCCTTGCGAATAGTACTCCAATTCTACATTCCGTGACGATTAGTTGAATTTTGATCATCGAAGAGATGGCCATAACGAACTGACCAAAGGTTCATTGGGATCATTAGTAGGCTCAGGGTCGAGCACGACAGCCCGCTGGCCATGAATCTCCGTTCCATCTTCTGTGTTCGGATGAGTTAGCAATGGACCCCCACACTCAATGCTCATTCAACCATACCCGAGATTAAACGGAAAGTTCCAGGGGGGAGTAACCCTCCACCTTCAAAAGTGGCACCATCAATGTTGACATGAGTAGCAGCCATTGTTCTAGAATTGAACACAATCAACTTGAGCGAGCAAGGGGATATGACAGCGACACAGAGGGATATTTGAATATCTACCCCAGATTTCAGAGTCCGCCCAGATTGGTCCACATGACGGACGTTGATACCTATCGCTTTGCGCCACTGCGACCAGGATATGGTCCACTGATGATCCTGATAACGCAGCCAGTCGAGCGAGTATAGAGATGGCAGTTCATGTCGGCTGTCGAAAGTGCGGAGAGAGTCCAGTCTCGAGCCAAGTGGGCGTTTCGGACTTTCGGCGCCACTTGATTTTAGTCTTTTTTAGACTCGAGGGGGTCCGCCTTCCTAACCCGGAATGGATTCTCCCAAGATAAGACACACACTTGCGTGTCAAACCGCAAATATAACTAGTTGTAGTATTAAAGCGATTCCGGGGTAGTGGGATCTGGTCGGATATGGAAGGTAGACACAATTACGCTCTTAGGCCCCTGCGTTTCGGATATGGCCAAGTGGAGGATGCCGACGCGAAAGAGAAAGATAGAAACTCCAACGTACATTAGTCTCTATCTATGCCCAGTACTTCAAATACCATGACGCTCTGTGCTATCTACTACCTCACGTCTTCTCTTGAGCATTGAAGCAGCTATTCTATTAGCGATGTCGACGCAAAAGTTGACGGTCAACCTCTTCCCAGCTCAGAATGGTCTGAAATTCTCTTCTGAGAAATCTCGTAAAACAGCAGTTCCTTGCTGACCTGCAAACCCAAACACAGATCGATCGATATCGGCTGTCGCGAGAACAGTCAACGCAGCCTTCTCATCCGATCCCCTGATACAATGGCTTCGACCAAACGCCACACCTTGGGTTTATCAGGACGCGACGGCCCAGAAATGGCAGTATAGAAGGGTGCAGAATGTAATGTTGGGAGGCATTGTTCTTCAGTCCGCTAGCGTTGCGCCAATGGCACGCGAATATCCCCGCCGGAATAACACGATCGTGCACTCAGCCAGTGAGGTTGCGCCTGAAAAGAGGGCTCAGGTATCTGTCTCGGAGGAACTAAACATTGTGGCCAGTCAGGAGGATGCTGGAGCTGTGGTCTTCTTGTTCCCGCCAAAGGGACACCTTCCGTGGTCGCTTTCCTCAATGTGGTTTGCCTGTAAAATGTGGCTTTTGGAGATTTTCAACCCGGTCAAAGACAATTCATGGAGCGACAAGGTAAGGATTTTCCATTCTCAGTGAGAAAAACTTGTTGCTTATTGATTCTGAACAGCGTGTGAAGAAACTAATGTCGAAACATACGTCCGACAAAAAGGCCCTCCAGGCACGATACCCGAAGCTCTGGTATCTCGAAGTGGTTGCCGTACACCCATTGCTACAGTCAAGGGGACTCGGCGGGGGCGTCATGAGGGCCATTCTCGAGCAAGTTGCGGGAAATCCAATTTTCCTAGAGTGCACTCGGCAGGAGAATATTGCATTCTATGAAGGGTTCGGTTTCAAGACGATAGAGGAAGCGGAGCTCACGGACACCCCGGCGCATGCTGATGAGGATGGAAAACTTAAGTACTGGGTCATGATACGAGAGGCAGATAGTACAAATTGAGGGCAGAAGTGTGCACCCAAAGCCAAGAAAGACACACTTTAGCAAATACCCAACGCCACCCTCCTACCAATATCCAATCTGGAACAGAACATAGACATGAAGCAGCAAAAAAAATTTTTATTAATTCTTTGCCGAAATATTTATAACAAGCCCATCTCAATGCCTCTTGCTCGAGCCAAATCATTGACATCAAGACCAGGATCGTTTCGTCTCCAGGCTTCCTCCAGAATTTCAAGAAGCATATGATCTTGATGTGAACCCAAAGAGCATGTACGTATTGTTTCCTGGAATCGCGGGTGTTTCCATATAACATCCACTTCCAGTCCGGCAACGACGACCGGGAAAAGAATCGAGTTCTTGATGAAAGGGTGCTCGTTCGGGCGCTCCAAGCATCCAAGGCGTAACGCATCCACATTGGCCAGAACCCGAGCCACAAGCATGCTCGAGTCTGCGGGGCAGGAACTTGCTTGCCGCCACATTGAACGGCTTGGAGGGCCACCCGGCGACGCGTTGCCCAAGCGGTCACATTGGCGAATGGCCAAAATTCCTGCTAACCGATATGCTTCCCACAGATAGTGCTGCAAAAAGCTCCCTGCTTCTCCAGGCCAATCCCAGAAACTTTGCTCCGTGGTATCAACACCAATCCCGGCAAGGAGGTCTAAGAGAGAGCGCGGTATCCCAGTGACGGGCTCAATGCCGTGCCTCGGTCCTGTCGGCTGGCAGAAGCGGCGCCAAATGCCGATTGGGGGCCTTTGGCGCCCGACTGCGAGGCAGGGCATGTCCATGATTCCCATGACTTCGAGGAGGTATGCTCGGAATGGAGTGGGAGTTGCTATACCGGGCGGGTCATCCGGACTGTGGCTTTGCAGGATGTTATACATGCCTTCTATGTGCATTGTCCAGGGTAGTCCGTTCATCAGCTTTGCATGTGTAGATTGGTCAACCTCTCAAGCGAAATCAGTGCACGGAGTATGCGATCTGCGGGTACTCACGCCGATACTACACAGTAGAAGCCCTGCGGTCAGTGTTCCATCAGAAAGTGTCGTGGAGCGTGCTAGCTCGGATCGGAATTTTCGTAGCGACGTGTCAAAGGATTCTAAGAATTGAGGTGTGTGAGTGCCAGACAGAGAGAGTTCCAAAGTCAGACATATATTGTACAGGGCGTTGGACTCTTGACACAGTCCACGAAGCCTAGGTTGAAGCATGCTCTCCTGCGTCGTTGTAGAATGAAGAATATTGATTCCATTGTTTAGGACTGGAAAAATCTCCATGATCAGTATACCGCGGGATCACATTATTACTTTCCACTCCACTTACACTCATTGAAAAGAATTTCGTCTTGTTCTGATCGGTCTGTCTTGGGAGAAACATCGTCCACCGACTGATTGACCATGTCATGAAGCTCTGCCAGAAACTCGTCAATCCTGTCATGGATCATCATCACAGTATCTTGAACTGACCATTATCTCTCTGGGCCTGAGCTTGAACCTCGAGCTTCTTTCTTTCTTTGCTCAAATCTCTCCGTCTGCCCTTGGGCCTTGGCGGTGCATTCTCTTCCAAAGGCTTATCCGCGCCGGTAAATCGACCACGCGAGGCAATGCCGCTGCCCCAACGCAGTCGTACCTCGTATCCTTCACAGTCTACTCCGCGCTGTGCACAATTTCGGCACGTTGGGCGAGCATTATCGCACCGGCGCCGACGGCGCTTGCAGGTCCAGCACCCTTGATAGCTGCGGGTCGACATACCGGAAGAAGAGAAAAGTCGTTCGAGTAGATGGGCGGGTGGGTGAAATGGGCCAGGCCATATAAGAAATGCGGGGGAAGTGGAACTGTTTAACGAGCGCGCTGATAACTGGGAGTTGGTCGCGTCGGACTGCCGGATTGGGGAGATAAGCAAAACTATCTTCACCTGTATACTTAACTCTTAATCTCCCGCATGGACATGCCCTGAATATCACTTGTATCACTTGCAGATAAAAAAGTCTTGCGGTGGGTTTGTTACTTGCGACCTTATCTCCCAATGTCTTTCCAAACTCCTATCTCCAAATGCAGGACCACTATTCCTGGGCTAGGAACCCTGGACGGTCTGCAGTACGCCAATGGCGTCCAACAATTCTGCGGCATCCCCTATGCAGATCTTCCGAAGCGCTGGACACGGTCAGCTTTGAAAACTTCGTGGAGTGACAATTATCACGATGGAACAAAGTTAGGGTACTGTACTCGCTTCTTCCACTTCACTCTGGGCTGGTATTGCTCACATCGCACAGGAATGACTGCCCAATGCCAGGCTTGATCGACGACGACAACTCAGACGACCTTGTTCCTGTCCCTCCCGCGGCACATCTTCCTTGGCCCCCGCCTGTCGATGAACTTTCCGGCTTGGTGATGAACATAGTCATTCCTCGCGCCTTCGAGACTACCAACGAGCTTCTCCCCGTCTTTGTCTACGTACACGGCGGATCTTTGCTATACGGCGGTGCGAATCTACCAATCTTCGACGCGGTCAACCTCGTGTCACGAAGTATCGAGATCGGTCTTCCCACCATATGCGTCAACTTCAATTACCGAATCGGCATCGGTGGATTTCTGGCTGGCGAAGCTATTGCACGAGCGCTGAAGCAGGATGGCTATGCAGGCAGTGGCAACTTTGGCTTCACAGATCAAAAAGTCGCATTTGACTGGGTGCAAAAGTACATCGGGCATCTTGGAGGTGATGCTGGACAGGTGACTGCAGTAGGCGAGTCGGCCGGAGGCATATCTATTAGCAATCAGCTCCAAGCAGCACAGCCTGCTGTCTTCCACCGTGCTGTGTGCATGTCTGGACTATCTGCGTCGATTCCACCGTGGACAATGGAGCAACACGATATATTTTTCACCGCTGTATGTCGCCATTTCAAAATTGATCCTGCAGCGCCCGATGTTCTGGATCAATTGCGAGCCGTACCTCAGCAGGAACTTGCGGATGCGACACCCGAAATTCAGGGCGTCCCTGCAGGAACGGGGAATCCATGTCTGGACGGGTGGTTTTATTCTTCCGAAGCAGACCCGCGGGGTGTCACTGCGCCGCCGGCTTGGTTGAAGGGATACATGTTTGGTGATGTTTACCACGAAGGCATCATTTTTCATGTCAATCTGCTCGAAGACGATTATCAGTCGATTCGTCGCGTTATTCAGGCTCAAATTGGGGATCAGCCTTTGACTGATCACATTCTTGAGGCGTATGAGATCACTGCCGACCTGCCACAACCCGAGCTTCTCGGGCGCGTGGAGCACATGTGTGGAGATTTCGTCTTCAAGATCCCCAACTACGCATTGGCAAAGGCATGTATCAAGCATGGCTTGCCAGATGAGAAGTCTCCATTCTTGTATCACTTCGATCAGCGGTCTCGTCTCCCCAACTCGCTGGAAGGGACAGCGTATCATGCACACGAGCTGCTGTACCTGTTCGGAAACCTGGAGGGAGAGATGAATGACGATGAAAAGCAGATGGCACGAGAGTTTTCAGCAGCTTGGATCAAGTTTGCAAACGGGCACGAGCCTTGGGAGGCAAAAGATCCATCGGCTTGGATGGTCTGGGGCGAGAGTAGTAAGGTCGGGTTGACGACTGAGGCTGAAGATGAGCATGTTCGAAACTATACACGGATGAACTGGGTCCTCCAACTGGACGAAGGGAATGCCTGGATAAGGGCGCTGGCTGGAATCGATTCATTGGTCAATAGGAGGTGGAAGTTGTGGTAGATGATAGTGGCACGGGTACCACAGAGATACGTGAAGCTAAGCAGTAGTTTACTGCCCTTTGAATTTGGATTGTGAAGAATCACACTGATGGAATTGTTATTGAATTATCAGACAAATCCGTCCCCAACCACGGAATGCCCAAGCAATATGTCATTATGTACATGAGGGGCCAATCAACTCATATATCAGATTCAAACCCCCCAAGGAATTCCACAAATGCGGCAGAGGCGTATAGTACAGCCCAAGAAATCCAGAAATCCGAACAATCAAGCCTTCGGTGCACAGGAAAAGAAACAATGAGAATGCGGCCCAGATGTGGGCAAAATGCGAACCCGTAACACCGTCCCAGGAAAAGGTTTTAGAAATTGAAATCATGACAATAGACAACGAAAGATCTAAAGGTGAGGGAAGTGATGCCCAGGAAATGATTGACATCAGTCCATCGGATGGAGAAGGCATGTATAGACTTTAAGATCGCGCAAAAAATGAGAAAGGCGTGAGTCATCCGAAAGATCTAAGCCTCTCGGTATCCCCAAATGCGCCTTTGCTCATTCACCCACCACTTCCCAACCTGCTCAGCATCTTCGAGCCACTCGGCAGCAGACTCCCCATGTTTAGACATGACATCATCAACTAGGTTTTTCATTGTCCACGACTTAAGGAGGTGCAGCTCGCCGGGGTCCTGATTCAGGTCGCTGAAGACGTACTCAAAGCCCTCCTTGAGGGGAAGAACGAGGCGGTAGGGTGATCCAGCTGCGGTGACTGATACCATGGAGCCGCCTGCGTTGACGATGCCAAAGTTCCAGTTATACCGGGTGCGATGGCCTACTTTAGGCTGGGTTTTGCGCGGGGAGCGAGCCTCGACGTCGCTGGGTGTTTCGATCGGAGTGTCGTGGCTTTCTTTGACATAGGGAATGAAAGGGCGGATAAGGGACTGGCCCTGGTAATCCGGGAGGAGGGCTGATGCCATCTCGGAATCGCGGGCGTCTAGGGAGTGCGACTGGACAAGGAGGTCGAGGATGGTCGGGATGATAGAGATGGAGGTTGCGTTAGCGTCGATGTTAATACGAGGCATGTGAGGGTGTCGGAAGACGATCGGGACGCGGTAGTTGCTGATGTGTCCGTTCTCATAGGTTCCGGTCATATCCTTGTTATCTTCGCCGAAAGCCTGGCCGTGATCGCCAACGATGACCACCAGAGTCGAATTGGATATACCCGCTTCGTCGAGCATGGTCATGATGTCGCCGAGCCAGTTGTCCACGAAGCGGGCTGAGTTGAGGTAGTTATTCATCAGGTTATGGTTGATGCTACCCTCGCTGCCCATATAGTGTTCGATCGCAAAATCATCGGGGGTGTTCCATGGGTGGTGTGTGGTGCTGGTAACGTGGGAGAGGAACATGCGAGTCTTGTTATTCGCGGCTTCTTCGAAGAGATCGCGGACGTAAGGCTTAAGCTCGGTTTCCGCGAAGCCAAAGTAATTAATCTCCTTCCCCTTGGCCCGATATTTGGACTTTCTGGAGGTCAACGTGCTCTTCACAACCTTGTGCTTGAACCCCATGTTCTCATTCAGAACATCCTGGCGATCGTAGTCGTCGGTAATTGACTGCATGAACACGGACTTCCAGGGATTCTTCAAAGCCTCGGATGCGGAATCTTCACGCTCTGAGATCTCCGAGGGCGGGTTAGGGTTCTTCACAGTGTTAAACAGTTCAAACAGCTGGGGCAAGCACGGCTGGTAAATTTCGAGGCCGGTCTCCTCCAAAAGATCCACGGGGAGTGGGTGCACGCCACAGTGACTTCCTAGAATACTCTTGAAGGTCAAGGAGCTGCCGGTAAGGGCACCGCGGACATTCAGTCCACCCATTCCTTCCTCCGCCGGATCTTGCCAATTTGCACCACTCAAATCAACCTTGTTGCCCTTACTATCGGTGGCATATTCGCCCGTCAGCATCTGCGAAACAGGGGTCATTGTCACGAGACGATCGATCGCTTCCTCTCGGTCCTCCTTGGCATGCGACTCGAGCAAAGCATCAAACATGGGCGTCCCTTGCTGCATGGGGAAGAGTTCCTTGCGCCCACTTTCAAGGGTCAAGAGGATGACATGGTCAATTTCCACGGAATGCGCCTCGAAAGCAGCCTTCAAAGGTTCGTAAATGTCGCCACCAAGATTGGAAATCTTGAGAGGGTCTGTTTTGGGGTTGTAGAAGCCGGGTTCGTTGTTGTTGCACAAATACCATGAGGGGTTGTCCTTTTCGGCGCGCTCGTCGGGGGTATGTTCATAACGACTGAATCCCGGCGGCGGGTTCTGTGGAAGCCAGGATGGACGCGACCAGGTGTTGGCCATGAAGCCAGCCTTTACATCTGTCCAAAGAGGAAATTTCATCGGGGCTTGTCGACATCCTTCACTAGTGCTAGACTTCTTTGTGAACGCATCCAACAAGGTCAACGGCAACGCGCCCGAGAGATGGTCATATGGGACCGATGGTCGGGTTAACTCCAGGAATACCAACGAGGAACATATCGAAACAGTAATAGCGACACGGCGCACAGTTCGGAGATCGAGTGTATTTATCCAGGATTTGTTGGGGACTCCGAGTAACGTGTATCGCGCTCTGTAGCTTCCGCTAAACAAATCTCGGATCGCCTGCAACCCGAGACCAGTCCAGTGGTAAACCTTCGCATGGACCAGCCATGCGACAAGGCCCAAAATTGTCGCAGCAGCTGAAACCGTGGAGATGCCGCTCAGCAAGATCTTCATGGCGGCCGGATCACTGAGGAAACTATTGCTGGCGGCCCAGGCGACCTCGGCGCCGGTCTGCATGAAGAAGCCAAATTGAATGGACGACGCGCCCCATACGATCAGGCTAGACTTTTATTAGTCCATACAGTCCGTGATTTCTTCAATTGCGCCAATCTTGATAATGAACATCTTCTGTGATGGGGTACGTACGATAGCATCCCTCCGAGGGCTGTCGTCACCCATTGCAGCTTGGTTTCCGGTGACGGCGTATGCAATAGTGCTCGCACAAATGCGATGATGAGCAGGTCGGGTATCACGAGAGTGGGCGAGTACAGGACGAAATAGAGGAACGGGAGCGAGTGGATATGTAGGGCGATGTGCAAGGCTTTTGAGGCGAGACCGCCAACGACCAAGGCCGCGAACAAGAAGGGCGATAGCGGAGGAAGATATGCGGAGAGCTTCATGGCGAGGTCATATCATGGTTTGACGTTGCGAGAGTTGAGCAGAAGAAAAAGCGCAAAGTTGACGATGGGAGAGGGATGTCGTGGAATGGCTGGCGGCGAAGGACTGGAATGAGGGACAAAGTTACCCCGGAATGTTTCGACGATGGTTTAAAGAGAAAGAGAAGAAAAGAAGGATTGCGATGGCAAGCACAAAGAGAAACAAAAAGTACCAATAGACAAATAGCGAAAGGATCCTCCAAAGAAGGCGAAAGGGAATGGAAATGGAAGGGATATTCTTGGATCGGAAGTGGGAGCGACAGGATTCTCTCCAGTACAGTAAGACCAGTCAGGAGAATCAATACAGAGCCGGATTTTGATAACCACGATTCAATAATTCATTCGTTTATTTAAAGAAACCTATCGAATTAAACCAGATCCACGATGGGACCCCGAATACCGATACATACATCATGCACAAAACAAATGTACTAAAAAAATCCCCCCGGTCCAGAGTGTGTGGGCTCCAATGGGCATCAAGGCACGCGACAAAAGCTTGGGATCGACTGGCACCAGCCTCAGCCAGGACCCTCTTTTCCGGCCCTCGTCAACCACTCTGAGTTTAACGTAACTTAGGTAAGCCTGCTGATTTTTCAATCCTTTGGACCCTTCCAAGACATTTTGACCAATTCTTGTCAACTTGATCGGTTTGTTCCGGACCCCCGTGCGACTGTACTTACCCAAGTGGATCCCCCAAACTCGTGTCTCGTTCCTGTCCGGATACCACGGAATCTCCCTCCCATCGGATATCCCATCCTCGCGGTACATCGCATTGGCACCTTATCTCTTTCAGATGCCTCTTGAAATCTTGAGTCCTGTGTACGCACCCTGTCCCAGGTCAATTCGACGTCACACCGAAAGGCATGTGGCTGTCCGCAGATCGGGACCTGACGCGCTCCCCAGTGGCCCAGTGGGTGGACCCTGCAGCGCGCCTTCGATGGTTGCCTGAGCCCAGCTCGTTTGATTCGCCAGGCCGAGACATCACCGTCCTTGTCACCTCATCGGTGGGACGCTCCATGCCGCCTCGCTTCCAATAGCCCACCTGCTCGTATCATTGCCTTGTTGTTCAATCTTACAGCCCCTTTTGGCTTCACCCCCCCGGGGCCGCTACAGAGTACTGTACCCTTGTACGGAGTAAGGATTCAAGGGCCATGGGCGGAAGGATATCAAGTCATCAACGGTCGAGGCTGTATTCGGGCCGGGCCACCAAAGAGGCCATTAGGCACGCGACAATTGTCCCAATTCCCTCATTAAGTCGGCTACGTGTCAATGATCGTCCCAGTTGCAAGCTTGCAGCAACCCCAACTTTTAAAACTCCGGGGCATCAAAATCCTGGCAACCCGACCCGGTCTCAATCCAATGAACTATGCGTCGATGTCGCTGACCAATGCGACTCTGCAAAGTCGGGATCCATTTTGCTACCGAGAGGCCGTTCCAACTTCCAAGTTCCAACCCCACGCACGAACTTGGCACTGTCCGTCTGACGTTGTACTACTTTTTTCAAAAAAAGCCCAAACTCATCCATATACTTCGTTCGTCCTTCGGGGTCTGAGCTATCACTTTCATGCCAGAGAATGAGCCCTCCTTTCTAATACTATGTTAGATTGCGAGTTGGGTTAGTCCATCACATATGGTCGGCTGCCCATCGTCTTGACGTGATCAACCTCGGAACAAACACCATCTGATCAGCCTTGTGGACCCAGACGATCATGCCTAGCGAAGAGACAGATCCAGTATTGTTCATTACAAACACGAGTAGTCCGTATCACATTCAAAAGCTGACAATTGGACTGGGTCAAACGTGCGAACAGGGTCTGTTGCGAGACCCTGATTCGGATTAACAGTTAAATTTGGTTCTTCCTGGGCCAACTCCACGGGCGCCATCGGGCGCCGTGGACCACCTTTTGCTGGAAGTAGCCCAGATCTTGTGGCGACAGCTCACAGCTGGCCCTGAAACAGCCAAGGCAGAAGGGGCCCAAGTTCCCTTCGGATTCTTTGCGGATAGGCCCCTGCTAGCGTGCTCAATTTCCGTTGTGGGCTAGTGTTGAACTTGCTTCGTGGCTGACATGGACCCTTTCTTTTGCGCCTCATCTGGTCATGAGAGCGCCGAGGCGAGGCCCGTACTCCGTAGGCTGTGTCGTGACTCGCGTATGCTAAGCAGCGCCAAGGATACTAACTATTGACCTCCATTATTATGTACTCTGTACTCTATACAGTCATACTCATAAGTCTCATAACTAATGTACGTAATGAACCTTACGATTCGCTTCAGAAGTACAATTCCCAATTTCCACCTCCTGTACTCGGTAGTGGCTTGGCACGCTTAGCTCGGTCAAGGTTCGCCATTCCAGGGCCCGCCACGTCAAGTTAAAGTTGTATAACGTCAAACCGCCCTGGACTTGATTTCTACTCCGTCCTTAAGGCTTCCAATCTCAAAATATTGCGCCTCTTCCGGGATTTTGGTAATGTCAATTCTAGTTTCTGGGCATTTGGTATCAGGATCCATTTTCTCGCCTCAACGACCAAGTCGAGCGCTAGCCCCCAAACGTCATCTGTCAGCCTTCACGTCAGCTTCAATCACGAAAGGGGTCGCGTGCATTCTCACTTGTAGTCTACCGAGCAGGACGGGTATCAGAAATACATTCTACATGCAATTCATTTTATCAGGTCTATACAGATTATTATAGCATTCTTGAGTCCAATTAGCTGACCAGGGACCCAGTCTTCGACAACGGCTTCATCAGCCCGGTCAAGTGACTCCAGCGGTCTCTCAAAAGAAGCACGATAATCATAACCCACAATCTACTGTAGAACAGAGAGATTCCACACAACAATGTGTCTCAACCACCCCTTAGATCTTAGACCCCATGATTAGAACCAACCCCCCTTCACTTGCGCAACCACTTAAAAGCCCTGAAAGGTATAGCATCTCCTATAGATTCAGAGTTACCTATTTTTCAAAAAAGATTAGGGAAATCTATAAATGAAATG
>JAXQJV010000592.1:0-16740 GCA_037042255.1 Penicillium sp. PG106-07D
TGTTAACGGGTTAGCCGTGAATTACGTTAGTACTGTACTGGTGATGTCACAGCGACGACCCACCTAACCCTCTCGACCTTATTTTCCACGCCCCAATCGACATCATATATGTTGCGGATAGATCGTTGAATGAAGCCGTGAGGACTCCCAGGTTCTTTCGGCTTTCGCCTTTCGTCTATTTCATTTGTTTGTTGACGGGTTTCTTAAATGCGCTCTTACATCGTCTGGCTTAACTTTACGTGGGTTTGAGAATACGAGACGTAGGTGCCCCCATTCGTCTCTTGAGTAACTATGTATGAAACACTTAAATCTCAAACTGTGTTCAATTAAAAATCAATGGCTCTTGTATAGCTAGGCTCTTGTGGCTTGACTGCAGTCGTATACTTTCTTTCCCCGATACCAAGTTTGGCATAGCTTTGCCTCAAGAAGTGTTTCTGGTGCCCAATCCATTCTGACGACCAGGAAGTCGGCAGTGAGCCCCGGTTGCAAGCTTCCAGTCCATGACTCTGCAAAGCGTGCATACGCTGCTCCTGTAGTCGCAGCAGTCGCAGCTTCAGCCAGGCTGATGCCGAAATGCGGGTTGACGGTATTGGTAGTCTCAGGCTCAAGTGCCGATCGCCTGGTTGTCGCATTATAAAGGTTAGGGAAGGGCAAATGACGCGCAGTTGGGGCATCAGTTCCAACTGCAAGAGGTGCACCCCCGTCCAGGAACTCTTTGTAAGCAAAGGCGCGCTTGCATCGATCCGGCCCGATAAGGTTAGGCCATGCTTTGAATAAAGTTGGATCAGAATGGACAGGCTGTACAGAGGCTGTAATCCCTAGTTGACCCAGCCGCTTGGCGTCCTCAGAAGTGGTTAATTCGAGATGCTCGATTCTGTGTCTCCGACCGGGCGTTCCAACTCGTGACAAAACATTGATAGCCTGGTGAATAGCACGGTCGCCAATAGCATGAATGGCGCACTGGAGCCCAGCTGAATCAGCACGCTGGATAACTTCGCGAAGCTGATCTTCAGGCCAAATTGGTTCAATTCGATCGGACTTTCCAGTGTATGGTTGAAGTAGAGCGGCAGTGCATCCATCGACAACGCCATCACAAATGAGCTTGATTCCAACAATACAGAAATCGGGTTCCTTGAACTGCTCGCGCAATTCAATCGCGCGATCGACGTAACGGAAGTGGGTCTCTTGATCATCTAGATAAGGCACGAGCCAGTGGGCTGCAATATGGAATGGAATATGCTTATCACGGCGATACTCGTTAAGAAGCTCCCACGTGTTTTCATCCATAGCCATATCCACAATGCCAGTGTAGCCAGCGGCGGTATAAGCATGGACAGCTGCATCTAACGCAACAAGATTGCTTCCTTTGGATAAGAGGCTATCCACGTAAGGCCAGGCCAAGTTTGACAAGGCAGATTCATCCAATAGGCCAGAAGCCTTCCCATTCTGATCACGGTGAATACAACCACCAGGAAGATCTGGGGCAGTGTGGGCCTTCATTCCATCGAGGGCCGCCGAGTTACACCACATAGAGTGCAGATCGAAGGAGTCGATGAAAATTGGTCGCGGATCAAGATCGTCAAGCATGCTCGCAAGTGCAACCCCATTGGTCGATGACTGAATCCATCCTCGACAAAATATTTGCGGAGCAGATGTATTGGCTTCGGCGTAGGCTTTGATTTTTGCGCGGATTTGCTTGAGAGACGTGCATTCAATCAGATCGACCTTTTGCAGAGACTGGCCATAACCCAGAATGTGTACATGCGCATCAATAAAGCCAGGAATTACAACACGGTTCTCCAAATCAATGATATTCGCATCGGCGGGAATTTGTGCATCGTCGAGGGAGCCAACGTAAGAGATGCGATCATCCGTGATGATCATGCACTCGGCGAATCCGTTGGCCCTCTCGGTCAAGGGTAATGAGGGTACAAAAATGCGACCATTTCGGAAGACAGAAGTCATTGTAGCGTAGGAAGTGGGTTGATTCGGTTATGAATGGAGAGGATAATCGGGTTGCCCCCACGAGCTTTTTAATGAAAGGCGCGGGGTAATCGGAAGGTCTTTAAGGTCCGCTGTCTCCTAAACTTTCCTTTTGCAGGTGAGGCTAGTACTGAGTGGAGAGGGTGACCTTTGAGAATTGAAGGTCGGACTGGCGTCCACGGGTGGATCGAATTCCACCGCTGGAGGGCCTGCACCTATCAGTGACAGAGTGACGATTTTCTACGCCATGGCAAATACTGGTGGAATGATTTCGTGTTGATTAGCTTCAAAAAGATATCCGATGTTGTATTTCTTTTTTCCTTGGCCGCGCAATTTGACGCAATTGGTCAGTTGCCGCGGGGAACCTGGGACGAAGTGGATAGCCTCACTGCCATAAGGTAGAGACGCAACCTTAGGGGGGATTGACAGAAAGAACAGCTGATGCAAGATATGATGAGATTGTTACTGTCGGGGTGGAAAATCCATGGCTTTAGCCATTCAGTTTGTCTAAGTGTATTGACGTGTCGGCGTTGCTTGTCTAGTATAGAACGAAATCGCCCACCACCTTCTGCTGACCCCGAGCGGTGTTCACAGTCATAAAGGGGATTATCAAATAGCTGGGTTGGTCGGTAAGGTAGTTGACTGTGAAAGACTCCGTTTACTTCAGTCCCTGAAGTCGGCTGTACGTGGGGCTGAAATTACCACAGTAGATGACACATGGCGGTAAAACCCGCCCGGTAGCATTGATGCGGCTTGGATGGATCCTTGGTATCAGAGCTTAGTCTCGAGCTTCAGTACCGACCGGCGAGCCGGGGGAATGGAGAGGTGTGGAAACGGGAAATGACCCACAGCAGGCAGGGCAATAGAAGCACCACCATCTAGAAACTTCCCATTCGCAAAAGCCTGTCTGCATCGGTCACGACCAACCCAACCTGGTCAACCTTTGAAGAGAGTTGGATAAGAGTGTACGTACGGGTTGGATTGCCCAGGCGCTTCGCATTTTTTGAGGTGGCCACTTCGAGACAACATTAATAGATTGCTGAAGCGCCTAACCGCCGACGGCGTTCAAGGTCGGCTTCCTTGGAACAGGTGTTTTTTACATATGGTCAAGCGAAGGACCTAAGGTTGACTCATCCAGAACGACGGGTCTTCCCGTTCTCATCGCGGTGGATAGTGCCCCAGGGAAAGTCAGATGCCGTATGAGCCTTCAATTTGTTAAGAGCGGCCGAATTACACCACATAAAACGGATATCAAAGGCGTCAATAAAATTAAGCCGCGGATCAATGTCTTCGAGAATGCTGGGAAGTGCAAAACTTTCAGTGATCGAATGCAGCCTAGACAGCAAATGAAACTGACAGGGAGAGCAGCCTTGGCGTATGACTTAATTATTCCTCGAATTTCCTCGAGCGAGGTACCCTCGATGAGGTCCACAAATGTGCACATGGCCGTCAACGAACCCGGGAATCAAGATACAATCTTCAAGACAAACTACCGCTATATTCACATAATTGTCGTTTCGTTGATAAAGCCCTTGTAAGAAATATGCTCCTTATCCACCATTATCTCCCCAGATTCATCCTGCTCGAAGACAGCGATGGTGCAAATATGTGGCCTTCTCGGAAGATGATGCCATGATGAAAATTGAAAAATAAAAGGGTAGATTGGTCAGGATTTGGAAGCCTTGACTGGTAACTCATCAAACGATTTAATGAAGGGCTTGGGGTAGTCGTCCGAATGGATTCCAATGGATTCAAACCGGGAATCTCCTGAATTTTCCATTTGCAAATATCCAGCTTCGTGGATTGTGGGGATTTGGCGTAGCGACGCGAATTTATGGAGAAGCTCCATGCGGACCGTGTTAGATGTTCGACTGCAGTTCGAACTTTCCTATTAATTGGTGAATGCGATATAACCGATGTTGGATATTTCTTGGCGGCGCAAATTAACTCAATTGGTCAGTTCGTCTGTTTCGCCCGGGGTAGTGGAGCCAGACGGACTAAAATATTGCTGCCAAACTTGCCACGTCCTTGGGCATCGCTTCAAGCTTCCCATTTTAGATGCCACTCCCCATCCAGTGCTGATATTATTGTTCGTGAACGGCCCTTGAACGTCCTTTACATTCAATGACGAAGAGACCGATACGAGCACAGTCTACAAACTAACTATGCGGCACGAGGAGAACAATATAACACTCGCGCTGGAGCCATCCCTGACATATCACTCACTTCTTCCACCTCCTGACACCCTCTGCGCAAGCATTCCCTTTCCGAGAAGCAGGCCTCCATCAAAAACAAAGTATGCATATTGGTGATCAAGATATAGACCCTGATTGGCCACCCGGCACTATCCTTCTCGAGGGTAAGGGCGATCGAACTCCGAGAATGGAATTCTCAGCTAACAGGAGGGGTGAAAGATCTTTCATCAGCAAATCAAGAAAATGAAGTGATTCTTGAACCGAAACCATCTCGAGATCCGAACGACCCCTTGGTAGGTGGAACAAGCCTGTTGCGAATCTATCATACTGATCCTCTGGCCTTTGATCTTTCTAGAACTGGCCGAAATGGAGGAAGCATTTCAACTTCGCATTCGTTTCTTACTATGTCATGATGGTTTTTGCACTGTGAGTGTTTTAAAGATCTTAAAACCATCAAAGAAGACGTGCTGACCCCAATAGAATCGATATTGCAACCGTCACGTGGGGCCCAGTCAACGCAGAGTTGGGGTTCAGCTTCGCACTGCTGAACGATAGTTACGCTGCTGGATGCGGAGCATTATGTATCGGTGGGCTGATACTCGTTCCTTTCGCTCTTAAATTCGGAAGAAGACCAATCTACGTCCTCAGCACTGCTGTCCAATTCGGAGTCAGTATCTGGTCCGCTAAGATGCAGACCGTCGCAGACCTGATGCTGGTGAATATCCTGAGCACTTTCGTCGGGGCCCTAGCGGAGGTCTTGGTCCAGATGACTGTCGCGGATGTCTACTTTGTCCACGAGCGAGGGTTAATGAATACGATCTACTACTGGGTCATGACGGTCGGAACATCGCTGGCTCCGCTTCCAGGTGGATACATTACAAATTCGCAGGGTTGGCGGTGGGTTTGGTGGTGGATGGCTGTCCTGTTCGGGGCAGGTTTGGTTGCTTTCATCTTCTTCTACGAGGAGACAATGTTTAATGCCGCGTCTATCGAGGGAGTTCCAGTTGTGGATAGGCTGGCCCCATCACGGATCAAAGAAGATTCGAAAGCAACTGTTCGGAAGGATGTGGAAAATACCCCGACCCAGGAACTTCGGGTAGAAGTCGTTGATATCGACTACTCGATTCCTATGAAGCCCTACCGGGACAAGCTAGCACTGTGGACTAACTCGTCAGTGCCCTTGAGCCAGCTAGCTAAACATAGCTACCGGCCACTTTTGATCATGTGCACCATTCCAGCGGTCTTTTTCATGGCTCTTCAATATGGAGTCATGACAGCCTGCACCACGGTCCCAGTGACCACCCTCTCCTCAGTCATGACCCTTCCCCCTTACAATTTCAGCGCCACCGGGATCGGTCTGATGGGACTTCCATCATTCATTGGGACCAGCCTTGCAGCTATCTCTTGTGGTCCTATAAGCGACTCGATTATTCTTTGGCTTACGAAAAGGAACGGCGGTGTTTTCGAGCCGGAGATGCGCCTTTGGCTCGCTTTGGCCTTTACACCACTGGTTCCTGCGGGTCTCTTCATGTTTGGCATAGGGCTCAACAACGGGTCTCATTGGCTACTGCCTGCCTTTGGACTTGGAGTCAATGCATTTGGCGTCGTCCCAGCCAGTAGTGCTGCCCTCACCTATCTAACAGATTCATATACAGAGGTGAGTTTGTATTAACTTCCTGGTGAAGTCACTTGCAAACTGCTAACCCTGACCCACTTTCTCTAGATCATCGCCGACTCAGTTGTCGGCGTCACCTTCATACGCAATCTCATTTCTACTATCTTCATCTTCGCTCTCCAGCCATGGAGCGATCGTGTGGGGTTGACTTGGTTTTACGTGACATTTGGCTTGATCACTTTCGTTATTATGCTTGGCAACATAATCTTCCTATACTACGGAAAAGCGTTCCGAGTGAAGTTTGCTCACAGGTACCTACACTTCAGTGCGCAGAAAGTGCCAGGAGGGAGTGACTGAACTGAGATTTTGTCAATGGATAATAATGATAACACAAAAGGAGGGCATTGAGTCATCAAATTCTGACTATTTTAGCCAAAGCATATCAGCTCACGCTAAATTGGTAGATACCTCTAGCATGCCGTCTAAAATCTAGGAGTATGCCTACTTGAGATGGCACTATAGTAACGCTTTTTACGTATTAGTGGCGCAACCAAGGCTCCCTATGCAGAGATGGAGATAGAAGCTAGTGGTTTTGAGTGGGGGCAAACGAAAATCGACCTCAATGCTACCCGCAGGCGATTGGTTCGTAAATGGCAAAAACCCTTAAATGTTCCACCGTGACAAAAAAAGCAGCAGAAAGTAGCCTTGGGGGTAAGTAAGAACATGAAAACTTAGGTTATTGGTAGATAGTTAGATTGTAGATTTAAAGTGGTAACACTATAGGGTATACCTTCCTTTTCAAGGCACAATTTTACAATGCGGCCCATTGCAGACCTTTGCAGTCCTTTTCGGCTAGCCCCAGCATTACTCCTCCAACTTAGGCCAACCCGGCTCGGCTGTTCCAAAGTCTCGAGTAACCCTAATTCGACATCTATAAAAGCAAGCACATTTCCCGAGTAATGAAATTGATTCAGCTTTGATTCAGAACTAGAAAATCCTCTTATCATGACGAAAGCGAATGAGGAGCCGATCAGGCTGACGTTGAAGGGAAGCCCTCGCAAGGTACGTTCTACTCACCTCTGTAAACCAATTCAAGGGACATGATGATTGAATTACCTGCTTTATTTTCAGATTGGCCTTGAACATGGCCGGGCACTGCGGAACCAAATCCATAGCCAGATCAGAATCTACGAGAGCATGTTTGAATACACGTCAAAATTAACCTGGCCAGAGGCCCGCGAAGTCGCTAAAGAATTTAAGCCCGTCCTGGAAAGGCTCACCCCCCACCTATTTGCTGAGATGGAGGGCATTGCCCTAGGGGCCGAGCTGGATGTACTCGACATCGTGACTCTTAACTGCCGTAGCGAGATTGCTCTCGGCAGATTCTCCGATGGCTGCACCACTCTATGTTGGAAGAAGAGTGATAATGTGCGCATCTTGTCGCAGAATTGGGACTGGACTGCTACTGTAAAGAAGAACCTGGCTATGATGTCGATTGAACAGCCTGGTAAGCCAACAATCTATATGGTTACAGAGGTAAGAATCCCTCTAACTCATGATGGCACCAAAGCCAACTTTTCTGGCTACAACGTTGACACTTTTTACAGGCAGGCATAGTTGGCAAGATTGGATTCAACTCAGCTGGTGTCGGAACATGTTTAAACGCCATTCGAGCCAAGCCCATGATCAGCAGCAAGCTTCCAATCCACGTCGCTCTTAGGCTATGTCTTGAAAGCAACACCGTTTCCAACGCTGTGAAGGCCCTCGAGTCTCTCGGTGGTCTTGCATCTGCTCAGCATATTCTGGTTGCCGACAGCACAACAGCACTGGGGCTTGAGCTATCGCCAGTGGGTGACAAGCATATTCCCGAGGATTCATCGGGTCTAATTGGTCATACCAACCACTTCATTGAGAACCGATACGTCCAGGAGCCGCTATGGCTGAAAGGATCTCCCGTCCGCCTGAAGCGATTGGGAGAATTGACACAAGGATTGATCTCGAGCGGTGTGAAGGGCGATGCTATAACGCCTTCCCTGCTGCGGGAGAAAATATTTTCAGATACCCATAATGCTCCAGAGGCAATTTGCTGCCAGGAAAATGAAACTGACCATGCTTCGATTCTCAGTGGAACTTTGTTCAACATTGTCATGAATTTGGATCCGGAGAATCTAGGTGCTGAGGTAGTCTGGGGTCGGCCGGGGTCTTGGGAGGAAGGCCCTGTTCTGAAGATCCCGTGGTAAGGCCGTCAAGGGTTAAAGAGAAATTACATATCTATGGAGGCTGTCTTCTTTGATTTTATCGACAATTGTTAGCTCATATTTTGGCGGTACTTTGCACATTATCCAACTAGGGGTTGTGATGACCAGTCAATTAAGCATGTAGCTAGTTGTACTCGAATTTAATCGAAGATCTTTTTCGTACTGCTACCACTCCGTTTGTGACATTCTCACTGGGATATTCCCCAGGCCCCGGAGTATCCAAATAGGGGCAGGTAAAGTCTAGACAGACTCATGCCGGACACGGTGCGCTATGTCCAAGTCTATTTCAAGCGATTGGGGCAGTGACTGGATCAATACGGGGCAATTTGTTGCCCTGTTGACCAAGCTGTCTCCATCTTTCGAGGTGGTCAATTCCAAATGTTCGACCCTATGTCTCCAACTTGTTGTGCTGACGTTTGAGATAACGTTAAGTGCCCGATGAAATGACTTGCTGACGATAGTGTGAAAGACACATTGAAGCCAGGCCGCATATCTAGGCCAAATAACTCTCTACAGCCTATCTTTAGACCAAATTGTCTTCACAGGAACGTGTTTAGAGCTAAACAGCTGGAGTAAAGCTGCATTAGAGGTCTTGATTATCCTATTCGCCCATGTCAATTGTCGTTTCTACCAGCCCGGTATGGCAGCAGCGCTCTTCGCCTTCAACTCTATGCCCAGGATTCTGAATTTGTCTTCGGTTGATGTAATAATTTCCAAACATTGCTAGACAAGGTTTATAAGTGCAGCCTGGACCGTTGGATCAGAAACCTGTCCGTTCTTATATCAATGGTGCCACCGGAAAGGTCAGGCGCGGTATGGGTCTGCATCTCTTTGAGTTCGGCAGAATTGTACCACAATGAGCGATGCTCATAGCGATGAATAAATAGGGCGCTGGTCAATGCCATCAAGCATATTGGACAGGGTAATTTCATTGTTGGATGATGACTCCATCTGCAACGCAGAATTCGCGGGCAGTGTTGTGTGAGAGTTAGGCATAGGGCTTGATAGTCTGCCAAATTTATTGGCGGGATGTGCATTTTATAAGATCCGCTTTGCGTAACGACTAATTGAAGTTTAGAATATGCACACGGCCATTGTGAAGTCAGGAATGACCATCTAGTTCTGCAAATCGATAATTCCACCGTAAACTCGTTGTCGGCATTAGTCGAGGGATGAGATGGCGCTAAAACTCACCTATTCTTGAAGACGAAAGTCATGACAATTATGAGGAAAAGACTCAGACCTGTGTCGAAATGAAAACAAAAGATCCCGCACAAGCCTTTTTTCCTAGACTTGGGCGATTTTGAACTTGTGTCTATGCCGTTAATAATGATGACGGTAGGCTCTCTAGGACCTTTCTCGAAGATGACCCTGTGGCATAGTTCGTATAGAGGCTAGTAGTGCTGTGACCTGGTTATACAGATTAGTATCCAGGAAAGATAGAACTTGGTTTTGCCGAGTGATGACGATCTGGATGATAAGCCAAGGCTTATAAGGGAAATGTTATCATCGAGTGGAACAAAGTGTGATATACAAGACTACTGCAATTGGTCGGATCAAGAAGGTAGGAAACAAAAGGGTGAAGTAATAGTGGTGAAACAGTATCAAGTCAATTGTAGTATACGTGGACTGTACGGGACTGAATCTTGAAGAGATTCAGGATGAGAAACCCCATTCGAAAGACTTTTAGCTTGAAAGCTTCCCGTATAAGATTTCAAGAGGTGCTTGGCATTAAAGCGTCCCATGCCGAGGTATATCCCCACAGGGGACCATCCCACTGTCCATTCCGCATTTTCCTTTCATATAACACGCACCTGACGCCCCAGCTCGAATTTTCGCCATTAGTCTATTTCACCTGAAGATATGGGGTAGTAGAAATAATTGATCTCGACTTTAAAAAAGATAGTCTCTTAAGGAGCAGCGGACTGAGTCATATTAAATCGTCACTGCCTGTCCGTCTATGCGAGAGTTATACGAAGGACAAAAAAAACCGATTGAAGTTCTAATCCTAGGAGTTGTTGAAATGATGCCGACAGAACTGAGGGCCTCCTTGGTAAACTAACAAATGCAAGTTCAAGTGTCGTCGCAGACCCAGACAATCTTGAGACGTGTCCGCAAATGCTATGGTAACTCAAAAGGGCCCGGGACACATAACTATACCCAAATAACGCTATCATCAGGCTATTTGCCCGCATTGTGATCTGCCAAGTGATGATAAGCCACTCATCGTTTGTTCGCTATTGCTTCAAATTTCCCTTTTGAGACAAGCCGCATTCCAATCGCCGCCCCTATTTAAATGGGCTGTCAATGGCTGCCAAGTAGAGAGATTGTATAACTGATGATGATCGGGGATATGATGAAGCTTCTCGCAGGATAAACTTCGCTACACGGACACAAAAGTATAACAAGACAGCTCTGGAATCAATCTTGAGAAGTAAACTCTTTTTTTTGGATTCGCCCTTCAAACTCTCAGTTATCAAATCTTACACAGTCCCTTTGAGACTCGTGCACTTATACCAGGCAACGCTATGGCGTTTAACCATTCACCAGTGGATCCAGAGTGGCCACCTAGAACTGTGCAACTTGAAAGTGAGTACCGATGACTAAATTTTATACCGCAAATCTGGACTAGAAAGTGAGAGCGGGCGGGACAAAAATGTAAATCAGAAGAAACAAAGGGAAATTAGTTATAGAGTAACGAGCAAGTCGGAAGGTTTACCATTTAGTTTTGGCAGACACCCTTACGAGTGGTTTCATCTCATTATCAGCTAGTATCATCACCCTCGAGTAGGAGGCGGCTCTAGGATGCTGATAGAGCCTTATCGCATCTTAACACTCCGCCAGAGCAATCTGCACCGGGTAGCAAGTACAGAGTACTTCTCGAACAATAACTCACTCCGTCGCCGACGCGATGGAACCAGATCCGATCTAGAATGGCGATAGAGTTCCGTCCACGGCCATGACCCACGCGGCTTTTCGCGTAGCAAACTGGCGCAAGCAGCGCGGGTAAAGTTCGTAGGCACGAAACAAGGCTTCTGGAAAGGTTTCAAATTGAATGACATAGTCTAGAGCGAAGGCTCTGCAGGGTGGATTACGGTCCCGCCTCTCCATCCTGTTATTCCCTGGCCAGGTATGCAATAGCAAGAGACGGGGCCTTTCTCCCTTCCACTTCCCACTTAGGCTCCGTCGGCGAAGCGCCCCCAAAACAGGCAGAGACATCTAGATCAAAATGATCTTGGTGGCTCAATAAGGGAAAGTATACCGTTGTCCTCTCGTTTCAGGTACGCCGTATTGTAAATAATGAACGACCATAAGGGCGATTACTGGCAAGCCTCAAACTCCAAGCCACTCCCCCTTCTTGCGCCCCTCACGGGCCTACCAAACGGGCTGGATGAGACAGGCTGGATGACAAATGTGGGTGACTTGCGTTAGCGAGGGGCAAGTATTTCTACAACAACAGCCATTGGGAAAGGGCAAACGACTGGGTCCGCCGGTGTCCTCTGTGTTCTGCATCGTTTAGCTTGGTACGCAAATGCACGCTGTCCTCGGTGCTCAGTCACCAGCTGGTCAATATCAGGCTCTGCCAGCTTAGATTCTTTACTTAAGGGGCCCGAAGATAGTGCAGATCACAGAAACAATCCAGGGATTCGTCCGTTTTTGGGCGCATTGATTAAATAAAACCTGCATGGCTCAAAGCCTCACATGTGCCACGTATTTGCAAGAGCCGTGCCCCAGCACAAGAGATGCACGTGGCAAGCACCAGAGTGTTTAGCTCAGGCATGTCTTTGGGACCATTTGAACGCAAGAGAAAAGATTGAGATACCTTGGACCGCCCGCAAATTAGTCAACCCCCTTCCCCCTGCACCTGGCTCTACCCATATCTTGTAAGCGGTAAGTTTGATAGGGCGGCATGTTCTGGCGGCCCAGGGGTTCGATTACGATTTCTTGGATCTCGTCTTGTTAGCGCATGGCCCCACGGTTCTCCGGGTTCGCGAGGTACAGTTGCATGGAACAGCTAGTCAAGTCTTCTGTGTCATCGCTAACCGTGGCCTATCGGCCCGTCTGGAGACTTTTTGGTCCTCCGCTTATAATTGTAACCGTTTTAAGCAAATGCGAGATGATTCAAGCTCTTGCTGCTTACGAACCTAGTTGGCAGTTTAGCGAATTGTGGATCCTATCCTCAGAACCGAGGTGAGATCTGGGTCGAACGCAAAGTAAAGGCTCCACTTTCGGAGAGTACCAACCAAACCAAGACTAGTGTGGGGGCTGTTCTGTGGCTCTGGCTTCTACCGGGTAGATATTCACACTAGCGCAGGGTCTCGCTTCAAGTCGCCACGTGTTAGGAGGCATGGACCTTCCTCTTGCGGAGTCTCAAATCGTCACGATCGCCCTCGTCAGTTAGTCTCTTGATTTTATCGTGGGGTTCGTTGAATTCGGCTATTGAAATGCTTCCCGATCTACATCGAATGTATCCTGTCGATTCTCAAACTAAGTCTGTTGTGCAATTAGAGTAATGACGGGCTTGCCTGCGGTGCTTCTGTACTCCAGGCTTTGATTCAATTTGTCATATTTAGAATATAAGGTCTGCGCAAATGTGAAAATACTGTTTGTCGCCTAGTCTTAATATTAAAGAAGACTGAACTAGATAAGCCGACGCATCATCAATCAACAAGGAAAAGTGGGTCACCCCTCGAGCAGACCCCTCTCAGCAGCTACGCAGCGAAGTGTGAAAATGATTCATTTCGACTGGGAGAAACAGCAAAGAAGAACTTCCTTACGTATAAGACTGTGACTCCGGGATCAGTTTCGGGATCGATTCACAAACATAGTAAGTGCAAGCTGAGTATTCATACTAAATCAACTGACCTAGAGTTATAAAGCGCCTGAAAATCCATAGCAAGTAACGGGAATACCGCTGCTCGTAATACAGTAAGAGTTCCCCGCGTTCTGATAACTTTACACAATTGGACTGATCGTCAATATCTTCCCCGGTCGTGGTTGCTGACTCTGCGACGGATACCGGCGAATGAATAATACTCAACCTGCTTGCGAAGGGCCTACTGTGTATGCGAAACAAGTATGAATATAGGTAATTTGTTGTTCGATAGACTACATAGCGGTTCCTGTTGTCATATTCACGTTTCCTCTATTGGCTTACTGAAGTACGGTCTATTGGACTCCGGTGGGAATGTGACTTTCGTTCTTGATCGTGATTCTTTAGGGCAGCGTGATGTTTATTTCAATTGGGGTTGTATCACTGGCTGAATAGTGCGTTTCAGCCCCCTAGTAGATGTAGCTTCCAAACAATCTCATCAAAGTTTAATGTTTGACATCATAAATCACTGACTTCCTACCATCAGCCATTGACATGTAGAATTCTCGAGCCCTCTGAACCCATGAGAAAACCCTTACCTTCAATCACATGACTTACTCTAATTTGGAACCTTTCGAATTTTCCCCCTTACTATACACATAAATTTCTACCTACCTAAAGATCGAATCTGAAGGTACTTTTAGTTGTCGGGTGTGAAAAGATTTACGAATTGAATAGCCTAGGCGAGAAGGATTGGGCTTTTAGGTGAGCTCGGTTACCGGTAGGCGGTTCACTGCCGGTGGGAATATATGTGAGGATTTGTTGCCGATGTAACCTTTAATTAATATGTTCCAAGGTTACAGTCTACCTTTGTAAAACCGTACAACTAGTCTGTAGGAATGTTGTACTATAAGAGACCGATATTTCCTGGGTGCTATAGGTACTGGCCGAACCGTAATGCATCGATAGTGCGAGACATAATGACAGACTAGCACCATCGATGGGGAGCTCTAATATAAAGGACCACAATCTCGTGAAGAATCACCTACAGCACGGTATAAAAAGATGACTTAGAAGTTGATCAGTTCATTGCAAGGTTGTCATCAAAGATCATAATACAATGGCAGTTTTACCCTGCACTAGAGTCTGAAATGTCTTACTGTGCTACTCTCTATTCTGCTAATAATAGGCTAAGGATCGGTAGCTTTTGCAAAATAATGGTTGTACCTGCCTATATAGGATAGCCACTAGATGAAATATTGGTTTCGTTTTAATATGCCTTACAGGAATCTGGCTTGGATCTCAACAATAGCAAAGAAAAGTTACGTCAGAGTTTATCTGGAGCAGCCAGGCCATCGGTTAAGCAACAGACAAATCAAAATCACCTGTTTCGAGCGGAGACGTTGTACTCCGTAAATCCACAAAAAAACACCTTGCTAACAAAAAAATACATTGCGTATAAATATTTTGCCCAACCTTTTTCGTAATCAGGTCCCTCGCATATCCCACTTGGCTGTACTCCGCATTCATGGCTTCCGTAGCCTTGACAGCCATCGAAGGTATATTCCCCCTGTTCATCACTAGCGATATACATCGCTCAGCTTTCCTACCAAGAAGCTCATCTCCCCTAAACTCCTTCCCTTCCGATCCAGTCAACCTGATCCTTTTTCCAATGTACACGTTGTCCTGATTATCCCAATCCCGCTCCGCCTTGAAGACCGTCGGCCTGACCGAAGTCCCACCGCGGGTGAATTTCCCGGGTCTCCTTGGAAGTGTTCAGTCTGTGGCCATCCCGCCCGAGATTTCAGACCTGATCTTCCGTCTTATTTCTGCTTTGCTATTACGCGGTTCTATCATTCTCATCCCGCAGAATGGTCAGTCAAATTGCTTTTGCTTGTACCTGTACCCTCACCTGCTATTACTACTTTTATCGCTGTCGTTATCGTCATGCGGCTGCCAGGTTACGACTCCTTCTCATCCTGGACTCGACTAGCTATAGCATTTATTCAAGCACAAAGTTTCGTATTATTAGTATTTTCTTACATGGAATGAATATAAGCACTAAAATATTACCTAACAGCGTTATGTCTTATTTAGCTATTTCTTCATTTACTGTAAAATAAATGGTGGCAAATATTAGTAGAGGTTTTGCAGCTAAAACATCAATCACCTATAGCACGTAAGTTTATAAATCTCTTCTAGAATTCATCTCACCTCTTTCACCTGCTCTTGACCTGTTTCTTCATTATTCCCTAACAGGAATCATTCACACTTCCCTGGTACATGATACATACTACACTGGCCAGAGGTGGACTACTTGTGGCTTACGATGTGTGAGGCCCCCACCACTGCAACGCCCTTGCACCAGCTGAGCTGGCAGAGCCCACAGGAACGACATGAGCCTGACCAAGAGAATTGGTTTGAGTCAGATACTTATGAATACGACTTTTTCCCCCTATCCATAAGTTCGCGTCGAGCCCTTGGGTCTTTCGACTTCGACTTCGACTTGGGTGTCGACGGGACCTGGCAGGGTGATGCAGACTTGAACCAGGATGGGCACCTATTTACGCCCTATCTAGCCATGACCAAGCTTCAACCGTCGGTTTTGATGGATACTGTCGAGCGGTGCAGCACTGCCAGCTTTGCAAACGACTTCTGTGTGTGTGATATGGAAGAGGAAATGGCGCTGAAGCTGCCCAACAAGGACAGAACCGAAGCTCTAGCAGCGAATTTATGGTGGCAATCCACCATCTATGACTCCTCCGAGGCTCCCCAGACCAACAAAAACCCGCGGTCTCGGTCTGATTCTCCATCTTCAGTTGAGAATGCCAAGATCCAAGTCGCCAAGAAGGTCATCCTACTAAAACCGTCGACACGGCCCACTCTCGTTTCCATCAGCTCGTTGGGCTACCAGTCGAAGGCTGCTCGATCTTGATGCAGGCGTACTTGAATAAGAGGAATCTGTTATTCTAGAGGAAGGATCAGCGGCTCCTATTTCGAAGCGGATACAGGAGGCTATGTATATAATATGATGTCTGAGTTGATTGGAAATCAACTTGGTCCTTGTATCTTTGTATAGATGGCGCAAGGAATACTCTCGATATTGTGGCTTCGTTTCTAATAAGTGATTACCTAATATCACAACATCCTCTCTCACGATCGCCTTGCTGGCGAGGTGATACTGAAGCTATGTATACCGGTCAAGCCTCGGTTTTTGAAGCTTCAAAGGTTTTCAAAGCCTTAAGAAGAGGAAGAAATGGTGAAAGAGTGACATGTTGAGTGCACTTTATCTTTATAAGTTCTTCGTGCCCATTTGTAAGTTCTTACAAAACTTTGCCATTAGAGGTGGCTCAAGAGGCTTAGTGATCCTATCAGCTGCCTGTTTCTCGGTGGGAGCGTATCGTAGCGTTTGGAATTTATTTATCTAATATCAGAAACAGTCAAGCGGCAAATGCCTATGTGTTCACGACCCTCCTTCCCGCCTTACATGCAGGGAATTAAATTTCAGAATCTGCTTGTAAATGACATATCTATGTTTGATCCTTATTTGTGATAATAACGAATATATTGGTTCATCTTTTGGGGTTTAATTGAGTTACGTGGAATACTATATCACGCCAAATCCAATGTCGAGGAGCTTTGGAGGAGGGCTATGGGTTCAGAGACGAGCATAGTTTATCGGAAACGTGGTTTCTCTTATATTTGGTGGTGTGGGAGCGTGCCTCAAGAACCAGGCCGGTTGTCACTTCCTGCAGTCACTTCCTGCAGTCACTTCCCGCTGCCACTGCCGTGTCCAAGTGACAAGAGGGGGTTTACTCGTCACCAAACCTTGCAATTAGTGGCTTATATTACTTGCTTACTTGCAGACTACTAATG
>JAXQJV010000593.1:0-16622 GCA_037042255.1 Penicillium sp. PG106-07D
ATACTTATATGCAAGCTGATCCTTGGGTTTGATTACCTAGCCCTTGATCGGCATCTTTATTTTCGTTCGCTTTGCGACATCCCTTTATCGTGATGTGTTTCAATTTTTGGAGGCTTTGGGTTTCCTGTTACGATCTATGACTGCTCATTGGGGTTGGATTTCCTTGGGTTGGACTCTTACTGCACATTCTGCGCCTGTTTTCCTGTTGTTTCCCTCTCTTCAGCATTGCGACAATTGGGTTATTTTTGCATTGGATTTGGTTCTCTTGGATGAGTGGACTGGACATGGATTGGACTTGTGACTAGCATTTGTGTTGGGCGTTTAATCGGCCGTCATGAGGCTTGGCAATTGGGATTGAACTGGACGGGACTGGACATTGGACACATCGCATACTTTTCTTCTGTTCTTTGAATCTGATCTTCTACTTGGGTATCGGCTGCTTCGATATCTTCAGCAACTATCATCTCATTCTCTTCCCAAATTTTCCGAGACTTCCTTCCAGAGTGTAAATTCCCGTCTTCCTTGGCCAGCCATCCATGTCTGTAACAGTCTACCTTGTTCCTTGCACGGGCATCCACATAGACATTACATTTGCCATGCATGTATGCCGTCCATATTGCATGCTTGTGTCCTCCATCGAGCCCCACTGTTCGCCAGTTATGTTTCACCGTTCCACATCCAACTGCATTTGCATCGAGCAGAACCTCCGATCCAATCGCGGAAGGTACACAATCCAGTCCTCCTTGTCTCCAGCCATTGGGCTTAGCAGACATGTTGTACTACACGTAGCCCCAAAAACATTGGAAGCAATGCCCTTCTTGGGTAGAACAATGCAAACACACTCGTCCCCACGAAAATAGCGGTGTCTCCCTGCTACACCGTCCTACCCCCGATAAAACCACCATTCCCCAGACAAATTCCAATTGTGGAGTTTATTTGAATCCCTCAAGCCCCCATCCGTTCGACTGCATTGTCCCCGTCACCGACATTTGACCCTCAACCCCTCGACCCTCGACCCCACGCCTTACGTACCCTCCACCGTCGAGACCTTATCTCGCGGCCACGCTATTGCTTTCGTGCATATTGTGCCGACGGCCGGGTCGCGCTGTCAACCTATCATTTTTGCAGGCCTTCTCCACATAGTACAGACCATAGCTCGCGAACTAACTACTGATCCAGGCCCAGATCTGGATCTATCTACAGAGTACACATCCAGGACAATGTCCAAACTCCCGCCGTCGGGCACAAGCCAACCAATCGCCACTAACCTCCAAATTCCCACTGGCACCTTTGCACGTCCAGTGCGACCATCCTCCAATCCGTATCTGGCACTCTCAATCCCCCCAGAACCATTCCTAATCGATCTCTTCTGCAATTGGATCGAAGATCCCACCGCGAATTTGATTCGTGAATGGGGCGCGGGAGGAGAGGTGATCGGGTCGTGGAGTATTGCGGAGTATCTGTGCGATGTTTTGGAGGTTGGTCGGAGGATCGTGTTGGAGTTGAGTAATGAGGAGAAGGGGAGATTGAGAAGATTGGATGATGGGAAGGAGGAAGCAGAGGATGTTTTTATTGCGGTTGTCGGTGGGGGTTGTTATGCGTTTGCGGTGTTGATGTTGGCGGTTTACGTGGTCGGTGGTGTGGTAGTGCCACTGTGTAGGTGTACTGGTTTACCTAGTCTGATGTAGCTGAGGAACTCGATCGAGTTCGATTGCGATTGATATATGAGATGAGAACGATACTCACAGACTAACACGTGTCCAGCACCACGAGTCCACCCCGACGAAGCGAAATACTTCCTCGAAACATCCAACGCCTGTCTCATCTGCGCCGTCCCAACCACCGCAAACCATGTCCAAAGTCTCGCCAGAACAATCCACATCCCAATCTTCACCTATACACCTCGAAAACAAGAAACCACCAACATCCGCTTTCACCTCTTCGACTCACCACCTCCTCACCCCACTAGCAAAGGCTTCGCCCTCCTCTATACATCCGGCACAACCGGTCCCCCCAAAGGTGTCTTCCACGACCGCAGCAGCACGACGGGCGGCTTCCTCACCCGCTTCCCCAAACCATCTATGTTATCCAAAGGACAGACCTTTCTGCATCAAATGCCCGTCCACTGGGCCGGCGGGTTTATGACCCTGTTATCCGGTATACTCTCCGGGGCGTGCGTGGAATTTTGCAGTTTGGTGTTTAGTCCCAGTTGGTTGCTAGATCGTCTTCGAGATGAGAGCCTGCCACCCGTGACGTCTGTGCATTTACCACCACCATTGTTGAATACAGTGGTGGCCCAGCTTGCGGATCTGGAAAATAGGGACGCTGATAGTTATGCTGCTGTGATACGGGGGGTTCGGAAGTTGAAGATGGTGGCTTCGGGTGGCTCGACTGTTACACCGAAGCAGAGGGTGACTTGGCAGGCGTTGCTGGGGAGGCCGCTTGTTGTTGGGTATGGGATGAGTGAGAGCTTTGGGGCTGTGGCTTTTACGGATTATACGGGGAGGAGGGAGTATCCTCTTGTGAGTTGTTTCTGGCTTTCTTTTATTAGTGAACGATCTGATTGGGGGAGTCACTAATGCGAGGGGCAGGAATCTGTTGGAATTTGTGCTCCGAATGTTAATATAAAAATTGATGGAAGCGGGGAGATTTGTTTCAAGTCGCCTGTGTTGTTCAAGAAGTAAGTCCATACCTGAAGCTTACTTTATGAGATGACTTTGAAGTGGGCAGTCCGCTAAATAATATCCAACAGATACATATCACCTACTCCGGATCTCACCAAGAACGCTTTCGACCCCGAGGGCTTCTTTCGAACGGGTGATCTTGGAGTAATCGAGGATGGTGTCGTATACCTCCTTGGTCGAGCATCTCAAGATGGTAATCCAGTCTTATATTCATTATCCTGTTGCACTTCTGGGTAACAAGATCTACGTAGTTATTCGATACTATCTATGGAGAATATACGTGCCGGAAGTCGAGAACGCGCTGTCGCAAATTGATAGGGTTGCCCATGCGGTTGTCCTCGGCGTGAAAGACTCAACCTGTGGAGAGCGTGTCGCTGCGGTGATAGCGTATCAGCAGCATGATGAAACCGGATGGTTGAGTCTTGCAGAACTTAGGCACAAACTCGCGACGGAGGGTGGTCTGGAAGTGTTCAAGTTGCCTACACTACTCAAAGTTGTTGCAAATTCGGAGGAAATAGCGGTCTCAGACGCTAGAAAACCAATCAAAGACCAGATTCGAGAGGTATTCTTCAGTGAGAATGCTGTCGAGAGAGGTGATGCTGAAGCCTGGCCTGTGCAGATTAATGAAAGTGAGGGCGGGGGTAGGCCATTCGATTGGGACGGGCTACAGCAGTGATGAATATTGGGCTCCAGAGTACTTTAAATCAGGTACTCAACAGAAATTGGCAAGAAACAATGAACATGCAATTAGTTAATGCTATGCTACCAGGAACGCTGAAATACATAGAGCACTTTTCGTCCACACACCCCTTCCTCCGCTACATTTCAAAACTAAACCCCCTTGAACTTCCCATGATGTGCCCGAACAGCTGGTGACCAAGGAAAGTGACCCAAAGGAACATTGAAAAAGCCATTACTCTTGTCAAAAATCCCAGCAAATGCGTTATACCACGCCGCAAATGCTGCCAACAAGCCAAAGTACCCTCCAATCTTCTGGACAGAGGTAGCGACATGGCCTTGATCGCATTGCATGTTCGCAATGCCAAGTAGGAGGTAGTTCATGTCGAGGAAGAAGAATAGAAGGAACATGGCCAGGCTGGACTTGAGCGTGCAAAGGAGCATCATCGTGGTGAATATGAACCAGGCCTGAGGATTGGTGGACTAATGTTAATGAAGGCCACAGGAAGATATGGATTACAAGCATGGATTCGACTTACCAAAAGGAAAAGACCCATTAGGATCTCTTTCTGACAGACTGTCTCTGGAACAGCAACGATTTTGGTTCCCTGCAGGTCTGAGATGACGCCGAAGGTAATCCAGTAGGCACCGTATGAACAGAACGATGTAGCGCTGAAGGTATTTCCTAATGCCATTTCCCTATCACAATCAAAATTAGTATCTACAACCTTGAAATAAATATACTGTATATGACATTCGACGACATACCACATGCCAGCAAGCAACTGTACCGTTCCACCATAAATAAGCGCAGAACCAACATTCTCCGCGGCAGTCGTCAATCCAAGGTGCACGTTCATAATATTCGACATGAACGAGGTAAGTGCAAAAGCGCACAGTCCCAACGGAGCTGGGTTCGCAAACTTGCGCACCTCGGGAATCGAGGCATGAATCTCCTCTGGCTTTGAGATCGGTGGTTGCCCTATCGGGGTGCCGGGTGAAACGAGTGCATATTCATTCTCTGATCGTGAGCCGACGGGTGTAGGACTTTGTGAGTCTGCTATCTTGGGTTCGGCTTGGGCCTGTTTTATTTCCATCGTCGTAATTAATTGATCCATTTTGCGTTTGATTCCTTGTCAAGGGCTGCTTGGGGTTGTCTCAGGGACCGATATGGGGGAACAAGCCCGCCAGGAAGGCCAGGCCGCCTGTGCGAAGAAAGTGGTGTGTTTGCTGCCAGTACTTGCACTGTTGGGAATGTCTGGGTAAATATCTCTCTTCAAACTAGGATTCCCACATCGAACTTGTCATATGCCCCCCAAAAACTAGAATACCTGCTTTGCCACCTAACCGCATAGAGCATCAAAAACATAAGAGGAACACGGCGAGTCCCGATGTAGCGTCATGTGTACATCTTAGCTAGGAAACTCGACCAGTCAGTGAGCTTCTTTTCCCGCTAGTGACTCATGGAAATAGAACAATTGGATCCTTTCAGGGTCCGGAGATCAGGATTGGGCCCGGAAAAATAGATCACGGGTAGGGCCGCAACGAAGAGGAACTCTATCGCGTCAATTGGGAGGACCATTGGTCATTAGCGAGGGGCTAGAACTATGTAGAAGATTTTGCTCGTGTTGTCGTACATCTGTGGGTAGCATCCGCTACTAGCGATGCAGTGTTCTTGCTTCTTCCTTGGTGGGTATTATGGTCAGTGTGTGGGTTACTGCGCTTTCTGAGTTCCATGGAAGCATCAATTCGAATGGCTGTTCCCCCAGACGGGGTAATAGAGTGGAACGGAGTAAAAGATCACAAGCGAGTACAGTGCACCGGACCGGGTTTCATGACTGAATTCAAGCCATTTAACGTAATGACATGAGCTCCCATGGTTTCTGACCCACATCATGGAAACGCATCACCTCCAAAATTTTCAAGGCTGAACTCGGAGCTTCTCTGTCTCAAAATATAACATATGATTTGAGTAAAAGAGTTGACGACACTTGAGAACATCAATCCAATTATTCTCAAGTTAAGGGAATAACAGAGGTCATCTCGTGAGAAGGCAGCGATGTCTTTCCGGAGGCCGCCGTTCCCCGCAAAAACGTGGGTTGACCCACAGTCAACTGTCCGATCAGGAAATTCCACCCTAACGCGCGACCTCTTGCGCGCTATTTTAGTACAAAATATTCGAAGGTGGCTTTCGAGGCATTGCCACTTTTTCTCACTGAATAATGTTTTCTCAAAGTTGACAGTTGGGCACAAGGCAGGGGGTTTAAGTGAAATCTACCAGCGACGGAAGCGCCGTTAACCTCGCCATCAGTTTGCTAATCAGTTAGAATGGGGAGAGAGCCACGGATGGATCGAGAAGGGTGTAAACTAGAGTTGATCGGGACCTGAGTATCCACATCTGTCTTTCGAACCGTGTGAAATGAAAAATAAAAGATATCTGAGTCTGGGCCGGTAGAATTATGTTAATACTTACTGGACGGCGGGGCGATTTACTTGAGAATCACTGACGTCGCAGAATCTAGACTCAGATTTAAACTCCTTGTTCTAAGAGATTTGGAAATGATGTTACAAAGGTGAATCTCAGCGATGAGCACAACATTGATCCAATCTTTAGAGGATTTATGTTATGACAAGACCTCTCACCAACTACTCATAAGATTCGTCTACCAGCTAGCAGGAAAGCGCAAGATAGATGTGGTGATCACGGCATGCTGCTAGGTTGAAGGTGGTCGTCTTCTCCAGCGCAGATCAGGTAAACGAGCGTGCATGGAATATTATTCAGCTTGGGCAGCAAGATCGGGTATCATCACTTTGTATGCAGGCGCGAGGACACTGCGCCTAGACCAATGGAGGTTGTAGTTCTTTATGCCCCACTTCCGATTTGATTGGAATGGGTCACCTTGATAGTTCGGGGAGGTCAATGTCATGACCTAGGCAGGGCCTTTGAGCCTGCAGAATTACCTTAATGACCTTCATTGGTTGGCCTTTTTGAATGGATACAGATGGCGACGGGCCACGTGGAAGTCTGCAAGACTCAACCGAGCCACCGAACAAACGGACTAGGAGTATGTGCTAGGGAGCTCCTGCAGATCAGCTTCATTTCCTCGTGAATTCCTGAGTTCCAGCCATGTCCCCGTTTGAAATTGGAAAAGTCCACTCCCCATAGAAAGGCAAAAATCAACCCGACTTTTCATTAAGTGAGCATTGTCAGATCGTATTCATAACTGGGCCATATATACGCACCTCCATATATGATTTGCTTGATTGCCGTTCTAGTCAGAAATAAGATACCTGCAAAGCGAGGCATCCATGCGACGAAGATTTGACTCTCTAGCGATAACAAACCTTTAATTGGAAGTAGACAAAAACGGAAGATCAGGTTGTGTATGAATGTGTGGTATTTGATCTCAAGATTCTGAACCTATTGTATCTTCCTTGGAAGCACACGGCAGACCCTTGGCTAGTGGCGGCTAATAGCCTCGTTCCTACCAGGCTATGATTAAAATATTTCATTCAGGTGCAGTTTCCATGTTAGCTCTATAATATTTCGAGTTGAAACGTGGGAGTTGATTGGCCGCTTAGGTAGGTATTTGAATGAGAGATGATGAGCGAGCATCTGCTGGAGTGGACAGATTGAACTATAGACCCGGCTCCAGCCAGGGACTATATATTGTTCAGGAATAGCACAACACATCGTTAGGTCATGAACCGGAAGCAACCCCATTAGACAAGTTGGAATGAAATTGAGATCGCAGCTATGCTACGGTTAGCATAATGTGAAGCTATGCTTATTACAGTATGGGTACGCATCTGTTGGGTCTAGAGAAGCAAGGGGAACAAATCTAACACGAGATGACTGAATTGATTGAAGAAAAGAAGAGATTAAAAGTGGCAGCGATGGGAAATGGTGAAGCGTCGCTGCTTACATGAATGTAGTAGAGGGGTTGAAGTCCTGGTGATTCGGCAAGTGTCGGGAATCCTTAGAACAGACAAAGAAACCACGGCATGCGCTAAGTCGAATTAACTTTGGTCCTGACCTCCATTCCGTTCCCATTTTCTCCTTGACACCAGGTCCCTCGAATTTACTGATATCATGTCCTTATGTTCCCTTCCAACGGAGCTTTTGGAACACGTAGCGATATATTTCACATCGATTCAGGATCTGAATGCATTATCCCGCGTCAACCGCCGACTCCACAACCTTTTCAACCCCCTACTCTACCGCCAGGATGCGCAGTGCTCTCCACCGAGCGCGGCGCTCTGCTGGGCCGCTCGGCATGGAATGATGCGCACGTTGGAGAGATGCATAGAGAATGGTACGAAGATACCTTCCCATGCCCCAGAGCCGCAAGCCCCGCAATTCTGCGAAGGACGATCCGTCTACGGGCTCAATGTCGACTTGGAATTTCGAAACCCGTCACCGCCTCATCCGCTGTGCCTTGCTGTGCAGGGGGGACATAGGGCCATGGTCGAATTTTTATTGGACGCAGGATGTGATGTGAATATGGTTGACCCGGAGAGATTCGTCCTGCTCTCGCTGGCTGTGATCAACGGCCATATAGAGCTAGCCGGGGTGCTCCTTTGCCGTGGAGCTACGCAGTCAGCTCACCGTCTGGTGAGTTGGCCCCCACTTCCGATTGCGGCCTTTCTGGGAAACAAGGGCATGGTGGAATTGCTTTTGAAGTATAGTGAATGGAGTTTGCAAAGCTACTGGGATATCAAGGACGCTCTGGAGTGGGCCATGGAGATGCGACACAGGGAGATCGTCCATCTTCTAGTGGGTTATGGGTTGCGGGTGGAAATAACTTTTGAAAGAAGGAACTCGATCACCCCGTTAGAGTGGGCAACAGAAATGGAGGATGTCGATCTTGTGGAATTGTTCTTGGGCACGGGAGCCCGTCCTTGGTCTTCTGAATTTGCCACGAAATGTGCGTTGGTACGGGCCGTCGTGAACAAGAACGAGAGACTTCTCCGCCTTCTGGTTGACCGGAGTGATTGCCTCCAGAAAACGATGGCTCTCGCCTTCGCCGTGGAGCAGCTGGATGGATCCTTCGCTCAGTTTCTACTGGAACATGGCACGCATCCGGACTTTGACGACATAGAGTACTGGGAGACTCAGTGTCCCACCTACCCGGAAGACTCTCCGACAACCTGGTGCATATTTGACTCAGGCTATTGCATAATTCCGCCCCTGGTTCGGGCAGTCAATGCCGGACATGGTCATCTAGTTCGACTGCTAGTTAAACACGGCGCCAACGTAAATGCTTACTACGAGGGATTTGAAGAGAGCAAGTCATCTAGACAGAGAGGTTCTGTGCTTAAGCTTGCTATGGACCTTGGGGATACAGACATAGTAGCCTGTCTTCGCCAGCAAGGGGCGCAGAAGGATGTCGAACGGTGGGATTACATGGCTAGCAGAATGAGATTCGACGAATTATGTGAGGCGAAAGGCAAGCGGTTGTATAGGAAGCGAGTGAGGAAACACATGGGATTGACTAATTGCAAGGGTCGTGTGCAAGCGTAACCTGTCCTTACCTCAGTGACGTCGATATCATTCATTACTTGTCCAATGTCTACAGGAAGCGCTCAGGGAGTTTTACCCAAAGCACCAAAGCCTTTCTGCTAAAGAACCTGAATCTTCTATCCAAACCGAGGGACATAGCTTCAATTTGTATCACAATGTTCGCCCACAAATCGCTCTTGGTCCCAGGGTCAAGAGCAGTTGTTCCTCAGAGCTACTGTGTAGCAATTAAGCAGATAGAATCTCTACCCCCAAAGAGGGTAATAGAGAGAACTGAGGCTCACCAAGAAGCTATTTTACGAGATACACCGTTTTGGGGCAAGGTGGTTATGGACTGGATGGAGATTGGGTGTTTGATAGACACCTCCGGTGAGTGAATTCCTAAGTATTCGGTGTGGGAAGAACAAATCAGCGATCTGACTGAGCCTAATCTGAGACTGGGATTAACCAAGTGAGTCTGATCTGACTCCTGAGCACCCTCATTAAAGCAGCGGCAGCTTATGAAGAAATTCCCCAGCCGGCGGTGGAAACATGGAGGACATAGAGTACCCCATTGCTCTCTTCAGTAGAGAGCTTCTACATTGGGGAATGATAACATCAATGCAATTCCATGTGCGGGGTACTATTATCTAACGAGAGCCACTCGAGGAGGTTGGCAAGGGGAATGTTAACAATTTAAATTGCGATCCTGGGAAGAAATCTATTTGAACTGGATTCGTATTCGTTCCATCACACTCTACCCGGTCTATTTCTTACTTGAAAATTCACATCTCCTTCTCAAAAATGTCGCGCCAGCTTATTTCAAGCGAGAAATTTCCCCCTCCGCCTCACAACTGTCAGTTTCCTCCAATAACCCAAGGCTAGTACGGTCAACTAGCCATATTGAACTTGTTTCTTGTGGCTCCCGCTACCAAAGATCCCGGGTCTTGTTTTCTGTGCAGGTCAAATAGCCACTGGGGAGATCAAGCAAGCTACGGTAAGGTTGAAGTTCAGTCTGTGCAATTGATGCCTAGCCTTGCTAATTCCTTTATTCTATCAAACAGAGAACTTCCAGAACCTTATCGGGCCGCTCTATATAGTGGATTGAAGGGAAGGCGACAAACGACTCTATTGCTCGGTGTTCAGGCGCGGTAGAAGGCGCAGGCATGGGTCATTCTAGATTAACGACAAAGGCTTCTACGCGGTACATAGTATCAAAGGTCTGTGCCTGCTTTTTCAGATTGGTGTCGTTCCAAGCCTCATAATTACCTGGGCTCGACTCATCCTGACTCACCCACGGACGGCTCATCAAAGTGGGGCCGCGCATCCACAGTTGCCTCTCGTGGGATAGACGACCATGATTTAAATGCCATGTTCCCCTGAAACGCTCAGGTCCGATATCCATTTGATAACCATCGAACATGCCGGAAAACGACACCATCGATATTCTAGGGTGCACCCCGTTCCTATACAAGTTGTACACACAACTATGCATCATCTTCGCCGTATCCGAGCCGTCCTCTGCCGTCGGTGACACCCTGAGGGAAGGACTCGACAGACTTGCAGAAGGGTTTCCATGGCTTGCTGGAACAGTTGTCAACGAAGGCGCGAGCGAAGGCGTCACTGGCATTTACCGAATCGTACTATCAAATCAAGGGATCCCGCTAGTCATAAAAGACCTTCAGAATGACGCATCTGCCCCGACCATGGAAAGTCTTCGGCGGTCAAATTACCCCTTCTCCATGCTTGACGAGAAAGTCATTGCTCCATGTTTGACTCTCAACCTTCCTGGAAATGAATATGGGCTAGCTGCGACGTCTGCGCCCGTCTTTGCCGTCCAGGCAACTTTCATTTCTGGAGGTCTCATGCTCACGGTGGTGGGCCAGCACAATGTCATGGATATGACAGGGCAAGGCCACATTATCGACCTGCTATCCAAGGCTTGTCACAAACAGCCATTCACAGAGGAGGAGCTAAGAATTGGCAACATGGACAAAAGCAAAACAATCACGCTTCTGGATGGTCCATTTGACCCTGCTGTGGAGCTCAAGCATCAGATGGTGAGGCCCCCGCCAACAGGCAATGCCACACCCCCACCCTCGTCTACATGGGCCTACGTGAGCTTCTCTGCAGCCTCGTTGGAGGCTCTTAAGGTGCAAGCAACTCAGACCAAGGCTGCTTCAACGGCTTTCGTCTCGACCGATGATGCAGTGTGCGCATTTATCTGGAAAAGCATAGGCCGGGCCCGTCTGCATCGCCTTGACCCTGGGACAGAGTCTGCCTTCGCGCGCGCAGTTGACGTCCGCGAACGCATGGGCATACCGAGCACATATCCGGGTATGTTTCAGAACATGGCGTATAACAAGGACACGTTGCAAAATCTCGCGGACCGACCACTGGGGCCAATTGCGTCTCAGCTTCGCCGGAAACTGGATCCCAAGGTTGTCGACTTGGCCTACAATACCCGCGCTCTCGCTACGTTCCAAGCACAATCAGCAGACAAAACCAAGACTTCTGCTACCGCCTGTGTGGATTCCTCATCTGGGATCATGCTGAGCTCCTGGGCCAAGATTAACACCTTTGAGCTTGACTTCAACTTGGGTCTCGGAAAGCCGGAGGCAGTTCGCCGGCCAGCATTTGTTCCCTTTGAGTCTCTCATTTATATTATGCCTAAGTCTCCTAATGGGGAGATGGCGGTTGGAATCTGTTTGAGGGACGAAGATTGGGAGCGGTTAAAAGCTGACGAGGAGTGGGTGCGGTTTGCGGCATACGTTGGCTAGCCGAGCATTGATGATGAACATAATTGCATTGAATCGACATGTCCATAATGAATAAATAGGAACATTAAGGTCTTTGTTATGAGAATAATGGAGCCTATCTGATTAGATCAAGTCCTTGTTTTTACTTCTGGTGTCCTGCCGATCGCCAGTGGAGGCTGCGGGGTGAGGTCATCTTCTCCGCATCCAGCCAGACGTCCCTCCTTTCCTCAGCCGTGGAATACTCCTTCCTTCTTCCTCCTAACTACCTCCACTAGTTCACCGCTCCATCTGCTCCTTCTTTAGCTTGAGATTGTATAGGTTTTTCCTTCTAGCACATTCGCTCTATTCATTGCTTTACCTCTCCCAAATACCCAACACCAACGCTATCGCAACCATGGGTGGAGAAGCTCCGCACTCTGCCCCCACCCTAGCCTCACGGTCGCTGCCCCGGTTAGCCGAACGGCCAGTTGGTCAGCGCATCACTAGGATCTATACCGACAGGCTGCGCCAATTCACAGCCCATGGCCAGTATGAAGGCCAAAACATGGTCGCGAAATACTACGAAGCAGTCAACTCCGACAGCGACCATGTGAAGCTATCGGTCTATTCGGTGCCAAACCTGGAGCGCCCGACCTTCAAGGAAGCAACCTCCCATGAATTCAAACCAACCAATGTGGGCGAAGCATTCGGTCCGAGCTGGTCAACACATTGGTTCCGCATTCATCTCAAAGTCCCCTCTGAGATGCTCCAGAAGGAACGACTGGAGTTCCACTGGGATGCTAATACTGAGGGCATGGTGTGGAACGAGGACGGGCATCCGTTGCAAGGGTTGACCGGTGGTGGAGAGCGAACTGAATGGATCATTCCCGACGCCTGGCGTGACGGGAAGTCGCACACTTTCTATATCGAAATGGCTTGCAATGGCATGTTCGGTAACGCGCCGGGCGGGGATTCAATCCAGCCGCCCAACCCCGACAAGTACTTCCAGCTCAGCAAAGCACAAATCGTTGCGGTCAACTTGGAGGCGCGGGCACTGTATTACGATTTCTGGATTATCGGCGATGCCGCTCGCGAGTTTCCAGGCGACTCATGGGAAGCCCACGAAGCTAATGTGGTGGCCAATGCTATGATGGACGCTTTCATTGCGGGCGATGGAAGCCAAAAGGCCATCAAAGAGGCACGAAAGATTGCGCAAAAGTACCTTGGCGACAAGGTTGACTCTGCGGAGGTCTATGCCCCCGATACCAACCCATATGTCTATGCTATTGGTCATTGCCACATTGATACTTGCTGGCTCTGGCCCTGGGCGGAGACTAAGCGCAAGGTCGCAAGATCGTGGTCGAATCAGTGTGACCTGATGGAGCGCTATCCCGAGCATCGCTTCGCTGTCTCGCAAGCCCAGCAGTTCAAATGGCTTGAGCAATACTACCCGTCTGTATTTGACCGTGTGAAGCGTTGGGTGCGAAAGGGCCACTTCCAGCCGATTGGAGGTAGTTGGGTCGAGCATGATACAAACATGCCTAGTGGCGAGTCACTCGTCCGCCAGTTTCTTTATGGCCAACGCTTCTTCGAAAGCCGCTTTGGTAAACGAGCCTCGACTTTCTGGCTACCGGATACGTTTGGATACTCGACACAGATTCCACAGATTTGCCGCCTTGCTGGTATGAGCCGGTTTTTCACTCAGAAGCTGAGTTGGAACAACATCAACAACTTCCCACATACCACTTTCCAGTGGGTTGCTCTTGATGGCAGCCAAGTTTTGTGCCATATGACCCCAGCGGAAACGTACACAGCCGAAGCTCATTTCGGTGATCTCAGGCGCAGTGTCACTCAGCACAAGTCAATGGACAAGGACAAATTATCGTTACTCGTCTTTGGCAAGGGAGACGGCGGCGGTGGTCCAACCTTTGAGCATCTAGAGAAGTTGCGCCGATGCCGAGGCCTCAGTGATAAGATCGGAACCCTCCCCAAGGTCAAGATGGGCGAATCGGTTGACGATTTCTTTGAAAAGCTGGAAGCCAAGGTTGCCAATGGCACCGAATTTGCGACCTGGTACGGTGAGTTGTACTTTGAGCTGCACCGCGGTACCTACACAACCCAAGCCAACAACAAGCGCAATAACCGCAAGGCTGAATTCTTGCTTCGCGAAATCGAGCTTCTGGCTACCTTGGCCACCCTTCGCGGCTCGGACAAGACGTACAAGTATCCTAAGGAGCAGATCGATCAGATGTGGGAGGGAACTCTTCTCTGCCAGTTCCATGACTGCTTACCTGGCAGCTCTATCGAAATGTGCTACGATGACTCCGACAAGCTCTACGCTGAGATCTTCCAGATCGGGCAAAAGTTGCGCAAGGACGCCCTTGCAGCCTTAGGAATCAATGGAGGCACTAGGCTGGTGGCTCTCAACACTTTGCCTTGGCCCCGCTCGGAGATTGTGGAAGTTCCCGCGCCCTTGGTCTCTTCTTATGAATCCAAGTATGCTCTAGTTGACGGCTCGACCGGTGTGATTGCATGCCAGCCAGTCAACTTCAAGACCACTAGTAGGGTTACTGTGTCTGAGGTCCAGCCTGGTGTATTCCGTCTCCAAAATGGCAAACTCAAGATCGACGTTCAAGACGGCGTGATTGTCTCCTTATTCGATGTTGATGCCCAAAGAGAGGTTATTGCCGAGGGTGGCAAGGCTGGTCAGCTAGTCATTTTCGATGACAAGCCACTCTACTGGCAAGCCTGGGACGTGGAGGTATTCCACCTGGAGTCGCGAAAGGAGCTTCCAGTCAGCAAGGCAGTCATTGCAGAAGACGATCCGAACCGAGTCAGTGTCGTAACGGAAACGAGAATCAGCGACAAGAGTTGGGTCAAGACTACCATCAGCCTCTCCGCATCTGTCTCCTCCGAGCCTTCCATGGTCGAATTTGAGAGCGAAGTCGAGTGGCATGAGACCATGAAGTTCCTCAAGGTTGAATTCCCCGTTGACGTGACGAATACCGAGGCATCTTATGAAACTCAATATGGTATTGTCCGACGCCCGACTCACTACAACACAAGGTACGTCCCATATCTTGAGATATTCTTTAAAATTCCCTGTTAACAACTTGGTTTTTCCAGCTGGGACATGGCCAAATTTGAGGTTTGCTGCCATAAATGGGCCGATCTCTCTGAGCATGGATACGGTGTCTCGATTCTCAACGATTCCAAGTACGGGTTCGCTACATGCGGTAACTTGATGCGCCTCTCGCTGCTCCGAGCTCCGAAAGCCCCGGACGCCCATGCCGATATGGGCCGCCACCACATCCGCTACGCCATCCTTCCTCACTCAGGTGGTCTAGATGCTCGCACTGTTCGTGCCGGCTATAACTTCAACCATCCGTTGGCCATCGAGCAAGGGAGCTCGCAGGTCCTCCGATACGGCGCAGCCTTCAAGTCTGTCTCTGTCCAGGGCGGGTCATCCATCATCCTGGACGCCGTCAAGCGAGGCGAGGATGACGAGGACGTTTCTACGGGTGGTCTCCCCGCTCGACCTGGCAAGAGCGTGATATTGCGCGTCTATGAGTCTCTGGGCGGAAAAGCTCGTGCCTCGATCCATAGCTCATTGCGTGTCAAGCGAGTTTGGAAGTGCAATGTTCTTGAGGACGACGAGGAAGAACTGGAGCTTCACAACGAAGATGAATCCGTCACGGTGGACATTGAGTTGCGAGCGTTTGAGATCGCTACCTATCGGCTCCAGCTGTAAGCCTTCAAGCCCTGCGAATTTATTCTAGCGTGTAGGGTTGCCTTTTGTCGGTTGTCATCTATGATTACGGAATGCAGATATTTTTCGTTAAAAATCAGGAATCAATAATTGTATGCACCACATAATCTTGTCTCCAGAGCCATGATATACATACAAAATGGGTAATTGAGATGGACATCCCCCCAATTTTATCAGCGCCTGAATCAACTCCGAGAATTCAAATACCCCCAAACTCCAAGCTCGACGTAACAAAACAGGTCATAGATGCAATCTAAACGTAGTGCAACTGTCTAATCCCGTCCATAGCTGATCTTCAAACGTTTCACAGGAGGCTTTGAATCTGCATCGTCGGAAAGGTCCTCAGTCTGGTTTTTGCCCTTTGTGTTCTTCGAACCGCCAGTAGCCTTCTTCTTATTCTTGGACGAGCCACCACCGCCAGCTTTGGATGCCGTCCCGGAATCGCCGCCATTGCTCTTGTTAGAGGGTGCGTTCCCGCCGGCGGTGGAGGTCGGTGTTGCGGCATGGGAAGGGGTAGTTATGGCAGATGATGGACCGGGTGAATCCTATAAGCGATAGTAAAAAGTCTATCGTTAGAGACCAGTGACCTTCTTTGGATGTCTAGGGCTGGTATCGACCTACCATCATATAGCTTGCCGAACTTCGCGAGAAAACTCGGTCGGAGTCTGTCACTTGTGCTTTGCGCCGCCCGCCACCACCTGATCCGAGACTTAGCCCGGAGGCACCGAGACTGGAGCCGCTTGAGGAGCCCTTGATGTAGTTGTCGAAGCCTTTGATGATGTTGCCGGCTGTCGTTTCTTCGAGGTAGGTTTGCTCGAACCGGAAGATCTGGTCTTCGAGCTGGGCCTGTCCGTGTCAAGGGTTAGTATATGCAATACCCAAAGTCTGATCGTCATGTCAATGGCAAGATGCGCTTCAATCCAATGCGCCCATTGGATTTCCACAGATGGTCTTGGGCTTGGAACCACTGCATAGTCCGCTGTGTAGCGCCTTCCCATGCCGAACTTTTTTTTCATACTGGCTGCAAGAAAGAAATATTGATTATTATTAAATATGATTTATATTTCCATTCGGAGTAAACAACTAATCTATTGATATTTAAATTTTTAATCGTTCTATATATCTGATGTCTGGAAGCAAGGAACAAGAATAATCAAAACGAGCAGAAAATTGTTATATAACTTCAATTTAATACATAATGCATAACGATGACAACCTTGAAAAGAACGAGGATGGTAAACTAGTTCTTAAAG
>JAXQJV010000594.1:0-16673 GCA_037042255.1 Penicillium sp. PG106-07D
GGTAAGGTAACGGCTTACCAAGGCAACGATCAGTAGCCGACCTGAGAGGGTGATCGGCCACATTGGAACTGAGACACATGTAATGGATGCTAGCAGACGCCACCTTGGCAGGAAGACGAGGCAATTTGCGACCATCTGGGTCATGCTGAAGTTTGAATCGTGGCTAGAAGGCAGGAAGTCGTTTGAACAAGTCAAGGGGCTGTTGTCATGTTTCAAAATCATTTGGCGATGTCGAAAAATGCTGAAGAATGATCATTCTTTAAATCTGTTCAGAACAAATACCTCCATATTCGGTCTGATCAAGTAAACAGGCAGTCATAATTCAACCCTCCTTTTCTTGGCATTTTGAGATCTGGTGGGGTTACGACAGGTTCACTTTTCTAAATAACAATAACGTTTCGGACGTCCGTCGGAGGGATCGTATAAGTTACGAGATTCAGGATCATTTATGAGTATCACGATATGCCACCTGAGCTTACTGTCATCCATTTATCCATATTCGACTATCTCTATCCCTACTAAATCAAGCCATCGCTCCATTCACAGGCACAACTTGGCCCGAGATCCAACTGCTGTCTTTACCCGCCAAAAACGCCATGACGGCTGCAATTTCATCAGGCTCTCCAATCCGATTGAATGGGCTGAACCCAGCGATAGTTCTGAGAAGATGCTCTGGCTTTCCCTCGAGGAAGAGCTCGGTTGATGTTGGTCCCGGCGCGACCGCATTCACCAAGATTCCCTTCCGCGCCAAGTCCTTAGCCATGATGCGCGTCATCTGCTCGATCGCGCCTTTGGAAGAGGTATAAAGTAGGTATGCGGAGGCGACACTCGAGAAGCGTGCGGTCGAGGTTGATACAAAGATAATTCGTCCGCCGGCGGGCATGTGCTTCACGGCTTTCTGTGCATGTAGTTAGCTTGGACTGCGATTGAGGAAGTGGTTCACAGGTACATACCTGAGCTAGAAAGTATGGTCCCTTCACCATCAAGTTGTAGGTTCGATCAAAGTCCGCCTCAGTGGTATCCTCCAGGTTTCTCAACGCAAGGATCCCAGCGTTTGGAATGAGCACATCGATTTTGCCGAACTTTGCGACCGCAGCATCGACTAGGCGATCAAGGTCGGATAGCTTTGAGGCATCAGCTTGGATAGCCAGGGCGCGGTCTGTTCCAATTTGCTCGACGAGATCGTTGGCTGCAGCGGGGTCGCGAAGGTAGTTGATCACAACGTTGGCACCCTGGCCAGCGACGCGAAGAACAGCAGCTTTGCCGATTCCCTTGGAGGATCCTGTGATAAGAACGACTTTTCCAGACAGCGACATTGCAGCGTATGTTCGTGGGAGCAGAACGTCCTAGAGAAATGGAATCTCTGTTGTAGATCGTATCTTATGATTTTGCTGATTGAGACGAAATCGGCGGTGCTTCGATTTGTTTATATCCCTTGACGACATGGCTAATGGCGACGGAGTTAAATATTCAAACGGAGCTCTCAAGGTTTCGACGGGTCAGTGAGGTTATCATGAAGGTAAAGCCGTTCGGGCTTATGGAGATATGTCGAAATCATTGTTCATCTGTACCGTGAAGTCTGGAGATGACATGCGGATTAACTGGTCTTCTAAAGGCGCTGCGATCTCCGAGACTTCAGCCGAGCAGCTTGGTCAAATAGATGGTGGCCGACTTAACTCCGCGTGGTCCGGCGTTACGTCACGGCCATCCGGAGATGAGGATAGGTACTAAGTAGGTACTCACTGAGGAGACCGTTTATTCCAACTAAACCCCTTGGAAGGATGCAGTTCCACCCAAGATAAAGACTCTGGAAGAATATCAAGACACAATTCACTAGGTTGTCGATACATTGGTTCCAGTTTGGCGGTTTGTGTTGGGTCACCCCGGGGGAAAGCCCTCGTACCCCGGATATTGCCTCAAACGCCTGTCAACGAGGATTGACTCCAGGAATGAGAGCCGTAGGTGATAGTTCGAAACGTCATCAGACGGATGCATTTGTATGTTTGGCCTGGCATCTCGAGTAAAGTATAATTGGAGTCCGATACCGAGCCACCACCAAGTAGGTGCCCTCCAGCGGGTAAGAATATATAGTTTGAGGAAACCAGAGCGGGACCACCTCAAGAAAAAGAGCAAAAATCAAGTGGTGTCATGGATCTCGAAGAGACAACCGAATCAGCGACCAGAGGTTGAGATCTGCCAAACCAGCCCTACAGGGCTGCGGCAATCAACCGGAGGGAAACCATCCATTATGGACGAAACTGGTTAACGTGCGGTCCTGTCACCTTCACAGCCCTGGTCTTCCTTATACAGAAGGTCACCTCAAATCTCAGTCTTCGGACTCGCAATTTCATGAATCTCGAGCTATTCCTTATATCATTCCCACCATGCGAAGATCCCCTTTGAGATATTCTCCTCAATTGGGCTTCGTGGTGCGCCGTCCCCTGCACATCAGCTGTTCAGCCACGGAAAAGCCGGTCTCTGATACGCAGAAAATTCCACGCCAGTTATAATCAGAACCAGATATCAAATATGGAATACTTCCAAGTTGGCTGCCTCCCAAGCATGTTCTCTCGCAGGGGCGGGATCAGCAGCCAGTGTTGACCTGGGGTTCAAATCCATGTTAGGTCATAATTTTGAGTATGCACCGGATCACCAACGGGAGAACCAATAGGAGAGGTCAATGTTTGAATGGTGTCGAAATCGCAATTAAGACCCAATCAAGTGAAAAGCATGAACATGACCTTGGCCCTCTCAGCCACTCTGCAGCGGAGATGGCATCCACACATCCACACGATGTGACGATGGGCAGCAAGAAATGAGTCAACAGAGGCTGAACCAGGGCAAGGCCAATGGGAGCCCACCCCAACCCGAGGAAGCAGGCAGTGTCGGGGTCCCAAAGCGGTTTAGCGGAAGTCGGGGACCCCAAAGAGGAATGGGCTGCGCGCTGCTCCGCCGAGTCGAGTGGGGGCCTCGTCTGGACTGACGCTCCGCGACGCTGCCACCAGACGGCTATACAACACGCTCCCTTTCCCTCTGCCTCAGTCTTCAGGTTCTCTTTCTTTTTTTCCTCCTAGACCTCCCTTCTTGGCTTCATCACTGCGGGTTTACTGGCCTCGAGCCCACCTGATACCCCCTATACCCTCCTGATACCCTCGAGTTCTACATCCTATTCTCAAGTCTCTCTTTTACTATCACTTCCCTCATCTAATATCACCGACCCCCGCCCTTCAAACAAACCAAAAAAAAAATAGAAAAACATACTCTGAAACGCAATTGCTCTTCAAAATCATGGCGTCTACATCCGACCAGTTCTTCTATCTCGACAGCCCGAGTCAATTCGAGGAGTGGGTGGACTTTGACCAGTTCTTGGATCTCCCCTCGGCCTATGGCGATGAGTATTCCGCCTCGGCCTCGAGCAACTCGGTCTCTCCAGACATGGCCTTGCCCTACGATGCGGAGATGATGGGAACCGACCTGCTGGATTTCAGCCAATCGACCTCAGACATGACCAACTATGATGCTTCTCAAGATGCCTTTTTCGCAGACCTGTCCCCAGAGATGGGCATGCTTCCCGACCATGCTGTTGCACTGGACGACAGCACACTCTACAACTACCCACAATATGATGCTTCTTTTGACTTCCGTGAGGTGGTCGAAGCGCAGGCCGCCGCCGACCCGCGCATTGCGTCGATCAAGGAGAAGCGCCGCGAAGCTGCCATTGCCTTGCATCTGCAGCGGCTGTGCGATGCCGCCGCGCTTGACCTCGAAATGTCTTCTGACTCCAACACCAGCTTCTCCTCCCCAGCCTGGTCAGAATATGTCCGTGGAGGCCATTCTCCGCCATCGGCTAGCGCTAGCCCGGAGACCACGTCCACCCCGGCCCCGGGTGCTAGCACTGGAGGGATCGAGCTGGTCCTTGACCTGAACATGAACACCGCCGCGAACCTGCCGAAGAAGCAGAAGCCTCGCTCTCAGGCTCAGAAGGAGAACTATATCAAGGCTCGGAAGTATGGAGCCTGCGAGAAGCACAAGAAGCAGCACAAACGAGTAAGTCTCCCCACACTGCGTTGGCGCCAATCCCACGATGAATGCTAACCATGGGCAAGTGCAACTGCTTGGAGAAGGCCGCCGCCCGCGTGGGTGTTAACGACGTCCCAATGAACGTGGCTTACAAGGAACGGCCACAACAATCGGCATTTACGTCACCGGTTCTTCCAGATTCACGTGTCTCTAGCGTCCAAGGTCATGACAGACAACCAGCTTCACCAACGCTACGACCACTGGCGAAGGTGCCAACTAGCGAGGTTCTCAAGAGGGCCGTCAACAACTCTCCAGGACACGACCCATCAACCAGCTCAAGCGGCGTGCTCCCATCTGTCAGAGCGACAGTGAAACGCACCAGCAATGTCCCAGGACGAAACCCTCAACTCAGCGTGTCGGCTTCTTACACTTCAGCCAAGCAGGCTGGCAAGATCGGTGGTACCACCTCAGACCCAACGCTGAATGTAAAACAGACTGGCAGCGGTGTCAGCGGACACCCTCCTCGATATACCACTTCCGCTTTCCTGACACCCGTCAAGGAAGTCAGCAAGAATGTTGGTTCATCAGGACAGAATGTCTCGTGCTCTACCGCGAGTGTCATTCAACCCGTCAAAGCAACAGACCGTCGGGGTGTTGCTCAGTCGAATCTGCGCGACACTTCCGCCGGCGTCGTACACGTCAAGATGGCCGGGAAGGCTGCTGGTTCCGTGGAACAGGACATTTCACGCCAACCTCCGAGCGTTCCTCAATCTGTCAAAGCGACAAACAGGAAGGCCACTGGCCAGTCGAATCTACGCTGGCGCATTGTTGGATTCTCCCCAACAACCGATGCCGCTGCCTCAGCAGGTGTCCGGGAGACTCGCAACACAAGACAGGCCACGCCAACCACGAGCACCGCAAAGTCGAGTGTCACAAGCACTCCAAACTTGGATGTCCGGCGTCCACGAACTACGCTATCTTCTCGTGTAGACAGCAGCGTGTCGCTAGCAACGCCAGTCTCATCCCAAGCTCAATCCTCGACTCCAGCGAGCATCAGCTGGAGCCCCGGAACTCTGGGAGCCCGAGCAAGCGCCCTTACCCGTTTTCACAATCCATTGGACATTCTGTTCAGTCGCACGCGGGCACAAGTGGATGTATCTTGTCAGGATCGCGATTCCAACTCAGCGGGCCAAGGCCGTCGCTGTACAAACACCGCGCTCGGACAGAACAGTCACGCTGTTCGGGCGATTTCTACCCATTTGGGTGTCCTCTTTTCAAGCCCTGTGTCGGCCATTGCTGGCATTGGGCTTACATCTATCTCATTTGCTTCTTGGTCCGAGCAATCAATCGGCACGTGCTTGTCCCGGTTGGGTAGCCAGCTGATGTCTGCAAGAAAGATTTTGCAATCATCTCTCATTTAATGCGGTTGATATGCATGTGCTGGGGACTCTCGAACAGGTCTAAACTGCAGGTGAATCTCAACGAAAGGAGCTCCTCGCCGCCGCTGTTGTCTACGCATCTGCAACTGTCTGACCTTGAACGACGTCTCTTCTTTTTCTTTTCGTGCGACTACCCTATTGTCTTGGATTTAGCGATGAGTTTTGGGTGAAGTTGTGTTTTTTTTTTTTTTTTAACAAAGCTTGACTGTCTAGCTGCTTGCTGCACTGGTGGAGATTAGGACTCGGTTCTATACAAACAACCGATTAGAGGAACGGGTGATCTACCCAAACAACAATAAAAAGCCTATGATCATGATAATTGTCTGCCTCCTATTTCCTTGTCAATGGTACACCAATCAACTTGTACAAAAGAGACATGCAGGGATGTTTCACCCCCCACCCCCCACCAACTGCCCCGCCCCACCCTTAAAGTCAGACGAAGCTTTCAACTCGGCTCATCCCCTGTCCTACAATGAGTGGAGGGCATCGTCCTAAGTGAACATCATCTCCGTTATGACACTCACAAAGCTTCCAGCGAAGCCAGCCTCATTCAAGTTTAGCACTGCACCGGGCTATTTTCTCCAAGATGAACCTACCACCGACCCAGACACGTTTGACTATGTAAGCCCCTAAGCCTCTAGGTACTAGGTAGATGATTGATATCCGAGACCACAAGCACTAACAAGGCCACTCAGGCATCCACTAATTTCGGGTTAATCCCTAGAAATTACGACAGCGAGCCTGCAGATTCTCAAGATGCAACCCAATGGCAACGCTTCGCCCAGCACATGACACATCTCAATGAGACTGCTGGCCCGGAGACCAAGTATAAAGTGCTCTTCCTCGGACGACACGGCGAGGGCGTGCACAATGTTGCTGAGAGGAGATACGGAACTAAAGCCTGGGATGTACGTTCCAACGTTTCAACGTTTCACTCCTGACCCAAGCAATATAGAGCGCTCACCCTGACCGTAGGAGTACTGGTCCCTCCTGGACGGAGACGAACACGGCACCTGGATCGATGCCCACCTCACACAGGTAGGCATTGACCAGGCCCAGACTGCGCATGATACATGGGCTCAGCAATTGGCGCTTGGGATCCCGGCGCCGCAGTCGTACTATGTCAGTCCGCTGCATCGGTGCTGTCAGACGGCGCAGGTTACTTTTGAAAAGTTGGATATGCCATTGACGAGTCCATTTCGACCGCTGGTAAAGGAGGTAAGACACCCCGAGTTCAATGTACTCTACGAAACTGGGCTTGTACGTTGATATTTGAACCCTTTCAGCTGCTCCGGGAAACCATGGGCGAGCACACCTGTGACCGCCGGTCGACAAAGTCAGCCATCGCGGTGAATTTTCCACAGTACCGGTTCGAGCCGGGCTTTGCGGAGGAAGATGAACTTTGGGATCCGAAGGTGAGAGAGTCGGATGAGCATCGGAATCGGCGACTGCGGGACTTGTTGGATGATATTTTTGCGACTGATGAGAATCTCTTTCTCTCTTTGACGGCACACTCAGGGGCTATTACGAGTATTTTGGCGGTTACTGGTCATCGCCAGTTTCCGTTGGCGACCGGGGCGGTTATTCCGGTGGTTGTAAAGGCAGAGAAGTGCGGAGGATGTCGTGGAGAGATGTGTTAAAATCTTGTATATATTGTACATGGGGCAATTTGCCCACTTTCTACTACAATGCAAATTCTCCTCACCCAGTCCCGGCCAGTAGCCGGACGAAACAAAAGAAACTGGGTAACATCCACCAGTAACAGTGTGGAAAGCCAGAGTGAAAATAATACAACGTAACGCCAAAAAAAGGAATCGACTCAGGCAAACCTGTACGATTACCAGCTGTAGTACTGGTTCTGCGCAGTGACCTTGCGGTCTGGCAGCTGGGTCCAGAGCTGAGCCTTGCGCTTGCGCAAAGCGTCAGCCTCACGCTGCTGCCACTCTCGAATGCGAGTCTTTTCCTCCTTCAACACGACCGAAATGCCAGTCGCTGGGGGCCGCAACCGGTTGATCTGGCCACGGGCACGGTGGTCCATACCAAAGCCGTACGGGCCACGGTTCACCCACGCCTGTTGAATATAGATTGACGTTGGGTCGGTGATCTTCTTGCGCTCGCCAGACTTGAGAGTGACAGTGACGGGCTCGGCGGAGGTACCGGCAGGAGCTCCCAGGCCCATGCCGGCACGGACCATGGCGACGTTCTTCGCGTGCTCCAGATGTTCCAGCACGTCCTTAGCAGCCTTCTTCTTGCTGAAGCGCATCTGCAGGATCGCCTCGTCGAGGGGCTTACCCGCAATCTGCCGGGCCAGGGGGCCCAGCTTCTTAACGGAGGTCTTGAACCAGTGTGATTTGGACATGGATTCGCGCTCGGTACGCTTGATCTGAACCTCCTTGGAGACGCGGCCGCGCTTGCGAATCTCGCGAATCACCATCCTCTTCTCCCATCGCAGCTGTGCCTTCGGGTTTGGATTCAGCGCCATTTGCAGGCGGTCCTTGTTGCGCTTCTCCAGAGGCAAATCCTCCTCGCCTTCTTGTTGTTGCTCTTGAATTTGCTTCTTCTGCTTGCTGGGCTTGGGACCGGATGCCGAGCCCACGTCGTCGGCGAAAATGGAGCTGGCTCCAAGTCCACCTTCCTCGCGCTTCGGGGCGACCGGAGTGAAGGCAGCCTTGGGTTTGGATTCACCAAGAACCCAATCCTTCATAGAGGAAAGAAATCCAGGCTTCTTTTTGTTGGCATTGGCATTGTCGTTCTGTGCCTGGCGGTTGACGGTCGAGGTGAAGGCCCGTCGGGGAACGTATGAGGCATGGGCCCAGGCCGCTAAAGACAGGGTTAGCGATAGGTTTAGGTGACCGTCATCAATGATGACACAAGATTGATACTAACCAGTCCGGACCAGTTGCCCATATGGAGAGACAACACCCATTGTGGCCACGGCGATGTGATGTTGCTGTCTTGATGTCGGGGAAGCCAGTGCGGAAAAAAGGTCAAACTGGTGGCTGCGCGGTTGGCCCGATGCGCTACCCGTTGTTGCCTCAGGCCACAAGGAGCAATGCAGTCGCGACGTGATCGATCAGAAAGGATGCGCCTCCACGATGCCGAAGGAGATTGTAGTTGAAGATGAGAACCCAATAAAGTGACCATCTCCATGGAGAAGCTGTATTTACTCTCTCTCCATCATTCACACTCCTTTTGATCCCTTCAAACCGGCTGCAGGACATTTCCCTCACACCGTCATCTCCACAGCGAAGATCCACTAGCCCTCATCTTCCCTCTTTCAGGGCCTTCAGTGCTCTCCTTCCTCTTTTACTCTTTCATCGACACCTTTCCCTTCCTCCATCACTCCCCCCTCTCCAACTCTCCCAGGCCTCCCGCCTGTGGTCTCTCACCCATTCCCCTTTCTTCTCTTCCCTCTGGTCGTGCTTCTCTAGCGCTACTGGACCCTCTCCCACCTGGTGATCGACCTCGCCCTAGCAACCAACTCTCCGTGTTCTCCTCCCGCTCGTCCTGTGTCGCCAACCTTTCGGGTCGCATCCTATCTGCCCCTGCGGAAGACTTCAGTGATCAAGCGCATCATTCCTTGCGCGACCCGTATTGCGCCCGCCGACAAAGAAAAGTATCTTTTGCGATTCCGGCACCTGCCCCACGAGCCGGGATCCGAACATCGAGCTGCATTTGCCGGTGCAGGAATGAACATGTTGCTGAGACACCTTTTGGCTGTTGTCTGATCTGGATCTCTGCTACCCTTAGCACTATCCGCGGCCTCTGGTCTTTAACGTTCTTATTTGAGTGTTGATCACTCTTTCTTTGCCTCGACTCGGACGTGCCGCAAGCTTCCCCATCTTCGACCTCGGCCATCATGGACATCAATTCATTACTTTCCCCGGACTCGAATCCGAAACCTGGGAACGCGGCGCCCGTGCCCGGTCCTACGTCGAACACCGCACCGACCCCAGCTGCGGGACCGTCCCCCCACAAGGCTGTGCAACGGACGCGTTCAGGTCCTGGTCGCAAAAGCAAGGTGTCTTCACCTCTTGCGCAGCAGGTCTACACTCCTACAGGGCTGCCCGAATCATCGCCTCCCACTTCTAGCCCCTCTCTTGGTTCCAACGTCAGTGCCACCGGCAATGGAACTTCACCTGCAACCGACCGGCAGCCATCAAAACAACCCTCCACGGGAATGGATACACTGGCAGACTTGGCCTCGATGCAGCACCACCAACCGCCCCCGCCACAGCAACAACAGCAGCAGCAGCAGCAGCACGCGCAGCATGTGCAGCACCCTCAGCGTACGGCGCGCCAGAATGCACCTAACATGTTGAGAAATGCCGAGTTCCACCAGAGTCAACTGTCCCCGTCCACCATCCATCCCCACGTCAACCAAATCAACCACAACACTCCTACCCCCCGTACGTCGTTTGATTTGGCCATGGCGGAAGGTCCACGGGAGAGTGCGCAAAGGAACTACGTCCAAACATCGCTAGATCCCGAAGCGCAGCTGTTGGCGACGGAATTATTCAATAAAATCCAAGAAAACCCCCACACCTACGATGCTCATGTTCAGTTTATCGGGTTGCTGCATGCTGGCTTTGTAAACCATGTTTATCCACCAAACAATCCTGACATCCACGGCGACCCTCGTCGGTATGATCTGCTCAAAGACTTGAGGACCGCACGCGAGGAGATGGACAAGCTTTTTGCCATGGGCGAGGATCTTTGGGCGGAGTGGATTCAAGACGAGAGCATGCTTGCGCATACAGTTATGGAACGCACCTCTGTCATGGAGTTATGCCAGCGATCGGTTGAGGAGGAGTTTGGCTGTACCAAGCTGTGGCACATCTATGGCGAATGGGTGCTCTATCTGTATAATGCCACATCCGGGGAGCATGGAGCTGGCCAGTGGACTGAAGAAGACCGGATGATCGGACGCGAAGTATTCACTTGGCAGACTGTCATGGACGTGTGGCAGCGAGCGGCGGAAGCGACGCAGTGGCGCATTAACAATAGCCATCTTGTTTGGGATCGATTCTTGGAGCTTTTGACGCAGGATCTTACTCGTGCCCCGTCTCAAGAAAAGATCAATCACCTCCGCGGTCTATATGTGGCGCGACTCCAGACTCCTCATGCTACTTGGGAACAGACCTTCCAGACCTTCTCGGGCTTTGTGTCTACTTACTTTGAATCTAACTACGAGGATATTATGGCGGAGACAGTAGCTCAGGCATCAGCCGCAAAGAAATTCTACGCCGCGCGAGAAGAATTTGAGCACCGACTGAAACAGGCCGAGGATTCTGGTGATAAATCGCTCGAGTGGACTCTGTACAGGGAATACATTGATTGGGAACTCAGTCGCAACCGCCGGCGACGGGAATTCCACTTCGAGCTTGTCAACGCTGTTTACCAGCGCGCGGTTCTGCGTTTCCCTACCGACGTATCTTTGTGGGAGGACTATGTCATGTTCCTTATCGGTGAATCTATGCATGGTCATGCTTCTACAACGACACTTTTAACCCTGGACCGTGCAACTCGCCACTGCCCTTGGTCCGGTAATCTCTGGTCCCAGTATCTGCTGAGTTCTGAGCGAGAAGGCCAATCTTTTTCCAAGATTTCGGGCATCAAGCACAGAGCTACTAGTACGGGTCTGCTCGATGCTGGTGGTATGGAGGAGGTACTCAAAGTTCACACGACCTGGTGCAGCTATCTCCGCCGTCGAGCCTTCCTTTCAGACGCCACCGACGAGGACTTGGATGTTGCCGAGGTTGGCATTCGGTCGGCAATTGAGAGTGTGCAAGAATTGGGCGAGAAGAAGTACGGTCGGTCGTACCAGGGAGACCCTCATTTCCGCCTCGAGCGCATCTATATCCGCTATCTCAGTGAAAGTGGCAGTTGGGACAGTGCGCGCGAGACATTCAAGGGTCTCGTTCCTCGCCGTGGTGATAGCTACGAGTTCTGGCTCACCTACTACAGCTGGGAGCTTGTCTGCTGGAGCAAGTTTGTTCAGGGCGAGGCCACTGTCGACGCTGCCCGGCGCACTCCTAATCCCAGCTTTGCAACCGCGGTCCTCAAACAGGGTATCAAGCGGGAAGACCTTGACTGGCCCGAAAAGCTCGTGCAGACCTACATCGCTCACTGCGAGGATTACGAGGATGCGGATGAATTGCAGCTTGCCGTGATCGAGACGCGCAAGGCCATGCGAGCTGTTACCGCTCGGAGAGAGCGAGAGGCGCGCGAAGCCGCAGCCGCACAGCAGCTGCAACAGGAACAGCTGCAACAGCAGCAACAGCAGTGGGAGGCTGCTGCCGAGGCGGCTTCTACCTCGGAGAAGCGAAAGCGCGAAGACGAGAAGGACGCGAATGGTCAACCCACCAGCAAGAAAGTGCGTGCTGCAGAGGTGGCCCCGGAACAGGTCGTCCCTGAGGCTCAGCCTCCTCTTCGCGATCGTGAACACGCAACCGTCGTGGTCAGGAACCTGCCTGGAGAGACCACGGAGCATAGCGTGCGGCAGTTCTTCCGCCATATCGGTACGATCAACGGCGTCAAGATGTTGCCTGGACAGGATAGAAATTCTGAAGTCGCGGTTATCGAATTCGAGACCAAGGATGAAGCCTTGGCGGCTCTAACGCGTGACCAGAAGACTTTCAATGAGCACACCATTGAAGTGACGTTGGAATCTGAATCCACTCTCTGGGTCACGAACTTCCCTCCGACTGCAGATGAGGAGTACATTCGCAACCTCCTCGGCAAGTACGGCTCTATCGTTGATATTCGATTCCCCTCGCTCAAGTTCCAAACCAAACGTCGATTCTGTTACGTGCAATTTGCTACTGCTACTGCCGCCCATCAAGCTACGGAAATGGACGGGACCGAGGTAGAGAAAGGCTACAAGCTTGTTGTGAAGATCTCCGACCCGTCTCAGAAAGAAAAGCGCAGTGGAGCAATGCACGAAGGTCGAGAACTCTTTTGCAGAGGGTTTGACTGGAAACTCAAAGAGAGCGACGCCCGGGAGGCATTTTCCCGGTTCGGTACAATCGAGAATCTTCACCTGCCGCTGAACGCCGACGGCTCCCACCGAGGGTACTTTTTCGTTGCTTACTCTTGTAAGGTATGTGCATGTTTCCAGTTCTGTGTTTGTTTTTGTTGAGTGATTAGTACTGACAAGTGATATAGGAGGAAGCAGAGGCCGCCCTCGCAATGGACCAGCAAACCCTGGGGAGACGTCAATTAGCCGTGAACTTGAGTGGGAATACCGGCGCCAAGCGTATGGCTAGTACTATCATCTCACAAGTCGCCTCGTCGGCGTCACCTCCTGCCGAGGCCAATGGTAGTAACTCTGGCGTGGTGGAAACGGTCGGTGGCCGGTCGGAACGCACTCTTGCCTTGATGAACGTTCCCGATACTGTCAACGATGCTCGCGTCCGCGCCTTGGTTGAACCGTTTGGGCGACTGGTCAAGATTGTCCTTCGACCGGATCACCAGGGTGCCATCGTCGAGTACGTTGACGTCCATGATGCAGGCAAGGCATCACTGGCACTTGAAGGGAAGGAGATTGCTCCTGGGCGTCCCCTTCACATTGGGAGTGTGGAAGAGATGAAGACACTGCAGGCGGAGAAGAAGACGGATCGCATCACCTCGATCAAACAGCAAAAAGCGAAGCCTTCGCTCCAACCTGCAGGCCCCATCAAGCGTCCCCAACAGCCAGGCCGTGGCGGCCGCCGAGGGGGTTTGGGCTTGAAGCGGGCCACTGCCGCTGCTCCCAGTTCTACTGCCTCTGGTGCGAATCCGGACACGGATAAGATGGACACCACGGCCGACGGCAAGGTGGTCAAAAAGAGCAACGATGATTTCCGTGCGATGCTTGGACAGAAGCGCACGGAGTAAAGTGACATGGCAATGACTGGAACGGCAATGGCGATGACAGTACTCGGCGCAACATTCGTTCTGGCATGAATCTGATTGGCGTTTGTTCTTTTTGAAGGCCATTTCCGGTGGTACCTTGGCCAAGGTACATCGATCGGGTCGGCCTTTATAATGCTACCAGGCGGCTTGATCATGCTGCTCATGTTTTTTTCTTTCTTTCTTTCCTACCCCATTTGATCTATGTCTGCTGGGCATGCGTGTCCTGCCTGTATATTATGTCTCATGTATCTTGCTGGTTCGTAAGTCTTTTGCGTAGTTCTTTTAATGATGACGGCTAATTCACTGGATGCGTCTCTGGCAGATCTCTATCTGTCCAGGAGGGTGTCGTTGCAATGATGAGTGTTCCTTTGACTGGTCTCGTAAGGTATTGTGCAACCTACCTTCGATGATGGATCCCGTGCCTTGAATGTGTGCAAGTCTGGGATATCGATCATTTGGTGTGAGTAGTTCATTTCAATTTCGTTACATGGTCCCTCCAGTTATGCTTGAAGAATGCCGACTAGTCCGTACATTCAAGTCTCCGCCTATCGTACTCCAGTATGGATGATTTTAGTTCGAAAGTGGCTGCAATGATCCAATCTGATGAATTTAGTGTGCAGACCGCTTTTACCGCCCAGTGCTTCGACCGCCCAAAATACGGGGGAAATATGATCGCCACTGTGGCGCCTCCTGCAGGTGCTTGGACACTCTCTGCCTTGATTTGCGAGGTGAGCAGCTGCCCGCGATAATAGGAGTAGTCCCCCGATTGCACTTAGCAAGAAGTACGAGATCATTCGGACAGGAGAAAGGAGGGGGAAAGAAGGTGGGACAAGAGTGGGCCAAGAGAGACGATGATGGGTGATGGGAGGGGCATGACATCTAAAGCTGGATTTTCTGGATTCCTGGTGGATGTAACAGGAACTGTAGGAAAACTGCCAGGAACTGTAGGTAACTCACAGAGTAAAACTACTCCCTCCATCATCCGACGATTGCCTCGACGCTTTTTTCCCTTTCCTCTCTCTTTCATGATACTCAGTGCTCTTGACCTCGCTCCTTTTCAAGTCTTTTCGCCTTTTTTGATGCTGCCTAGTACCTCCGGTGTCACTAAATTCCAGCCTCATCGGATGTACATGTACAGCCCGCCCCGTCGCACGGGCCAAACCTCGTCCTGAACGACTACGCCATTGCCCATCCGGACAATCCATTCTCCCTCTTCTCCTTCTCCCTCCTCCCTGTCCCTCGTCCCCTCTCCGACCCGCCATGGATTTCCACCTGGTGCCGAGGGGCACCGACCGGAACTACACGGGCTTCCTGACCAAGACGATCGTCTATTCAGCCACGCTGGTGCTATTCCTAGCTTGTGAGTTAAAGCTCTCCCCGCGCCCGCTATGGATCCACCCCTACCTACTACGTTCCTACCTACGATATACCGTACGGATAGATCACAGGCGGAGATCTCTGACTGACTAGTATCCCTAACGCAGCGTTTGCTTTGACACTATGCTCCATCGTCATTCCTAAATGGGTCAGCTACCATAGCGAAAAGGTAGGCCAGCCTCCATTCTACTCCGTCTGCGACCGCCAGTTAACCACAACGCTTTACTCTCCAGCCCGCGCACCACTATTCCTACGGTCTCCACAAACGCTGCTCCTCGCTCACCGACACCTGCGAAAGCTTCCCGCAGAGCGAAGACTGCCATGGCGAAGACCGGTATTTCTGCTCCATGTGGCGGTCTGTCGGGTTCTTGATGTCCTTTGCCGTGGTGTTGGAAGGTATGAGCATTGTCGCCTACATAATTATCCTCGGAGGCGGCAAGCGGCTGCGCGAAAATGGCTGGCGGGTCCTCAGCCTCTTGATTATCTTGTCTGCCATCGTGCAGGCGGCCGGCATGTCGATTGTGGTATGTCCTACCTCTCCCGCACACCGTCAATGGAGGGAAGCGCTTGGATGACCCGTGGTGTATTTGTACTGACGAGCCGGGTGTTTTGCAGGCATATCTTTTCGACAATGAGGACCGGTTCTTCGTTGGCTGGCGTTTGGACCAGTCGTGGGTGTTCTGCACTGTCAGTTGGTGCTTTAGTCTGATCTGTGCGGGCGCGATCGTCATCGCTGCTCAGATTTTGCCTTCCGAGGGGGGTTACGAACTCATCCCGGATCATGATACGCTGAGGGTGACTTCTTAAGAAAAGGAGGAGCGGCGTGAGTGATATTGGGTGGCTGTCTCATCATCTTACGCGTGTGAGGCGCACGAGAAACGAACTATTTGTTTACGTAATTGCCCCGGCTGGCCAACAGAGTGATTACTCGATTTTATGCGATATTAATCTTTTCTTCGACTTCATGATCTGTTCTCGGACGTCTTTACCCTTTTCTCATTCGATACTACGATTAATCTGCTCTTTTCTTCTGGCGTTGGGGATGTATATACCTCTATTCTGAATGACTTGGTGGTAGCTTACGACCAATATGGATGACCATGCTCTTACTTTACATGTTCCTTTCGAAAAGACTTAGCATACATTCCTCTCAGATAGACTGAATCTTCACAATCAACCGTATCACATCTTCGCGTCACGGGTTGGAGACCTTGAAGAAGCAACAATCAGATCGAATCCATTATCAGCGCAGTCTAAAGACGAAAGAACGCAGCTCAACGGAAACAAGGGGACCAGCAACAGTCTTCATTACGTGAAAATGCCCAAACAGCGCAAGCTTCATCGAGATTCACTCCATACAATGTACATGACGGGGAGTCTTGCTCATCTCTCAGGTTCAACCACCTACCAAACAATTTTCTTCGCATTCAAACCCTCCACGGCAGGAATCTGAGCCCGCAGGGCATGTCCATAATCACCCGCATTCGGCGTCCGCAGCAGGGTATGAATATGGAATTTCTTCGGCTCCTCATTATTCAAAAACACACCGGAGTGATGATCAAACTCGACCAGAATCACGGGACTCTGAATCCGATAATAAAACGCATCCTCATCGCCGAACCCACCAATCCAGCAAAAGTACGTCTCGCCCTCGAACTGGCGCACCTGCTCGATCTTCATAGCCCGCGCCTTCGCAGGCAAATACAGCAGATACTGCTCCAGGATCCCGTACATGAGGTCCTTCTGCTCCGCGCTAAAGGTCGACGCGAGAATTCCCTCGTACGGCACTTCCCGGTTATCCCGGTACGCACCGCACACGTGCCGCTGGTCGTCCTTGTTCCAGCGACCGACCGGCATAGCCGGGTCTTTCATTTCGGCGAAGACGCGCGCGCGGGTCTGCAGCTCTGCGGAGAGAGATTGCATCAGCTGCAGACCTAGTTT
>JAXQJV010000595.1:0-16512 GCA_037042255.1 Penicillium sp. PG106-07D
AGATGATATTTGAGAACGGACGCTTCTTTCATCGCTTTCTCCAGATGGCAGACTCCGGTCGCGCTTTACTTAGCCCCATCGCGCGCATGGCCTGATGCACGCAATGCCATGCGTCGACATTGCCATACCCCTGTCCCAAAATAGGAATCCATTGCCCAATTCAATAACCCTTTCCAATCAAAGTCTACCAAGGTTCAGACTACCCTCGTACCACACCCTCCTTCAAGTATCTCTCCCCTCGATAGCGAATTTCTAGTACAAGGCGAATTTCTATTACAAGGACAAGTTTCCTAACCCCAGGCCCATCGGCCATGATACCCTGCGTCGGCGATGCGGTACGCAGCGGCGCCACGAGACGCCTCCCGCCCGCCACTGAGGTCATTCAGCCTGACTCGCCAAACCCTGTCCGGCTCAAGGTTTTGATCCGGGGCAAGCGGGCAAGCCACGGCGAGTGGATCACGGCGAATGGCCGCCGCTCCGGGGCCAGAGGGAAACCGGTTCCAGGGTGAGTAGCGAGTGGAGGTCAAGGAATTTCCCGAATGGGAGGGGGGCGAGGCTATGATTGTCGTGTTGGTTGTCTGGGGATGATTGGGACGGACATTAACTCTCTGGGGAGATTAGCGACGGGGATGTAAATGCGCTGAGAAGGAATATTCATTTGGAAGAAGACCGATGATTAATTTCGTTAAATCATATCTTCTGTCAAATGATAGATTTCCCCAGAAAATCTTGATAGGTCGTACTGATTTGATTCAATACAGTCGCAAGGTCTCCCCTGGAACGATAGAGCTAAGCTCATGATTGCTTTTTAATGCAGCTTGCTGTCGATCCGTGCCTTATCCTCTCAATTTCACGTATAGCAGCTCCACGACAGTCCAAGTGCATGTTTTTGAAAGGCCGAATTTGATCATATCCAAGACCGCATTCGAGAATGGTGCAGCACATGCCCTGCTGGGAGGGCTCATCTGGGCCTATGACGAGGAAGAAGTAACCCTGCAGCTATGGTTCTCCAGATTTTCGGAGTAGTCTGCTTCTGGCCGTCTACATAGGCTCCTCCTGCAAGACGTTACTCTCGAGAGAACTCCTGGCAGCCCATATACTGTAGAATCCTAAAACGAATTATTATTTCTGGAGCTGTCATTTACACCCTTGCAGCTAGAGGCACATCTCTAACTGTTGGCCGACTTCTCGAATCTTCTAGGTCCAAATCTCCTGCATACGTATTGGTGAGGCAAGGCACGGGGCACACAAAGCACTGTTGCGAACAAGAGCCTTGTGTGGTTGCGCATAGAATTTGTGCTGAGCATCTGAAAACTCGTTTTTGAGGGGAAACGCCTTGCATATGCGGTGAATGACCTCTTTGTTGATTTATTTTGTTACACTTATGTTCGAAATTGGCTTCCATGCTTTACACAAAGAATCTATCTCGAGCCCTAATAACAAGGCCATAGTGATGCCTATGTCGGCCAGGTGCAGCTAGATATCGTCCCCGCGTGTATGAATAGACACGTAAAGTACCTAACCTGACAACACCAATACGAGCCTGGCCCTTGAATTACCCGTCTCGAAATATACATTCTTTCTCCCAATTGCCCGCCACCTGAGCCCACGTCGTTGCAACAAGTTGAACTACCTTGAGAGCCGCCACTGCCAGACGGACATCGTGAAGTGATACGCAGCAAAACATCCAGTGACGGATGACTGTCAGCAAATCTAGAAATATTGCAGCAATTATCATTATGCGTCGATATCTAGGCTCTCCGTCTCCCATTCCCGTAACGTTTCGAAATTTGACACAGCATGAGGATGACAAGGCCCTATGGTGTGTTTCTGCCTGGCTAAGCAACCTTTCAGCAAATTAATGGCATCCGTAGCTTTGCCAGAAGATTTCCAGATAAAAGCAAGATTGGTCATGCTTGTCAGTGTATCAGGGTGGTCCTTGCCGAGCCTGGTCTTGCGCGCCTCCATCACCTGCACGTCGAGATGCTCTGCCTCCTCCCACCGGCTCTGGCTGCAGTAGGTTGACGCGAGATTGGCAATGCTCCTCAATGTATCAGGGTGGTCTTTGCCGAGCCTGATCCTGCTCGCCTCCATCACCTGCACTTGAAGCTGCTCTGCCTCCCCCAACCGACCCTGGTTCCAGTAGGTCGAGGCGAGGTTAGCCATGCTCCTCAGCGCGTCGGGATGGCTCTCGCCGAGCCTGGTCCTGCTCGCCTCCATCACCTGCACCTGGAGTTGCTCCGCCTCCTCCCACCGACCCTGGTTCCAATAGGTCAGCGCCAAGCTGCCTATGCTCTTCAGTGTGTCGGGATGGTCGTCGCTGAGCTTGGACTTGCTTGCCTCCATCACCTGCACCTGGAGCTGCTCTGCCTCCTCCCACCGGCCCTGGCTCCAGTAGGTTGACGCGAGGTTGGCAATGCTCCTCAATGTATCAGGGTGGTCTTTGCCGAGACTGGTCCTGCTCACATCCATCACCTGCACCTGGAGCTGCTCTGCCTCCTCCCAACGACCCTGGTTCCAGTAGGTTGACGCGATATTGGCCATGCTCCTTAGCGTGTCGGGATGGTCGTCGCCGAGCCTGGTCCTGCTCACCTTCATTACCTGTAACTCGAGCTGCTCTGCGTCCTCCCAAGCCCCTTCTAGCCGATATACGCTTGCTAACATTGCAGTGCTATCGAGGGCTTCTTTACTATCCGCACCAAATATTGCCGCTCTCTGTTTCCTTGATTTTGAAGCCATTCCTTTAGCATCCGAGGTATTACCCCTTTGCCATGCATACCATGCACCTCTATAAAGTAGCATAGCCCATTCTCGCTGGGAGTCCGGGGATTGTGGCCGCTGTGACATCGCCGATTTCACGTGTGGAAAGAGCTGTTGGCACCTTGACCAGTTTTCATATTCACTGGTCGGAAACGCTTGGCATAGATTGTGGATGAATTGCTCCTTCCACCGCTCTAATTGCCCTTGAGTCGTAAGCCATACCCGTGCAGTTAGTTGCACTAGCCGATGCATAGTAAACACCATGCTATCTTCACCAGTATAAATGAATGAATAGTCCCTGAGGGTTGCAATATCGTCCTCAAAATCATGATCTAGGTCAGATTCAGACGAATCATCCAGATCCTCTTCGCTAGGGCTTTTCGTAACTCCCTCCGGAGAATTCAAAATGCTGTAGGTGCGTTCCCTATCTTGCGCCCGTAGAACATTCTCTGGGATTCCCTGGCGGTCGAAAAAGCTCATTAGAGAAAGTAAGTCTGCCGCAGACTGCCTTATTCGGCGGATGTGGTCAAAAGATATTTGCCATGTAAGTAAAATCGAGTTCTGCGCCTCCCAGTCTCGGTGCATATGACCTGCCTCATGATTAAGAAGCTTAGTGGCTTGACGATCACTCTTCCGAACCTTTTCTAGGTACTGCGATATCGAGCAACGCGGTGACCGATTGGCAATGTAGCTAGCAGCTTGTACGATCGCCAGTGGCATAAACTCAAGTTCCTCCACTAGCTGCACCATATCAGCCCTCTCGGTATGTATATTCAGCTTATTCTGCAACAGAACTAGCGCTTCAGCCATATTCATTGGGTGCACGTCAATGATATTCTTCTTATAGCCAGCGATATGCGACGCTACTCCTTTATTCCGACTTGTGATAATGATGAAGCCATTTGGGCTTTCGAAAAGGTACCGTAGCGGTGGATGTGTCGAGGCATAGCCCTGGGCGTTTGCTTGGGTCTCGGTACCAGTCGCCAAAGGTTTGCGAAGGAGCTCGTCATCATCTACATTATCCAGGACGAGAATCCATTTTCCGATCTTTTCATCTTGTAGCCAGCGTCCGACGAGTTGAAATATATTGATATTGCGGTCCTGGCGCTTAGGAATCCTGGCTCGATCGGCAAGTTCGCGCAGGCTTTGTTCACAGCGGGCCGCATTACTCGCATGAACCCAGAAGACCCAGGTGTCGGTCGATTGCAGTCGAACTCGGTGGCAGTATTCGATGGCAAGTCGTGTTTTCCTAATGTATAGTTAGCTTTGAATGGATCGCCCCTGGACCTCTTTTTCTGACCCAACACCGCCGAGACCAACCAGAACTATTCTAGACCCAGCGACCGACGATTTCTCGTGAATTTGGGCAAGAAGCGCATCGCGACTAACAAAGTCTCTATCGTGCAAGAAAGGCATGGTCGACAGAGGCTCTAGGCGAGCTTCTGGTGGCTCTGGGACGGGAGCGGCTATTAGTCAAATTGCCTGTGAACCATCCAATGGCCTTATGACAGTTACCAAGGGGCAGGTAGAACTGAGGGTTGTTGATAGGGGCATTATTAGTCCCAATCTGGAGCCCAGAGTTTGCGCTGCCAAATGAGTTCCACGCCATGTTTAAAGCAACTCATAGGGTGCAACGAGTATTTTCAGGAAGAGGGTTAGTAGGAACCAGCCACGTAACCAAGTGAGGGGCATCTCAGCCTCATCATCAGGTGACTTGATCGGGCGACGCGCTGCATCCCGCCAGAGGCGGACTAAATTCTGTGTAGTTAGCAACATGCTCAAGATTATATCGTGAACCAACGCTCGAGTAGCAGGGAGCGGATTTAGGGCCATTCTGCGTCGTGGGCGGAGGATGTTAAAGTTGGTATGAGTTGGTGCTCAACAGATAAGGGTGATTCGCAAGCCAGAGAAAAGCGTATATGCGAGACATGCAAATAAAGTGCCTAGCTCGTATTTGTCTTACATTACATTTTCATTCTTATTCACGGGGATGATATGCAGCCAAGCTGCACCTGGCCGAGATTGGCATCACCGTGGTGTTGGCGCTAGGGTTTGAGATAGCTTCTCTGCGTAGAGTTTGGAAGCCAATTTCGAATCTGAGTGTATGTGTGGTCCTTCTTGCCCGCCTAGTATCGCGTGTCTGACCTCGACGGAACAATGCCACGTTCGGAGATTGTTTTGGCCTCGTTGTGATCGCTTGGGATTGCGAGAGGGGGCAGACAAAGTAGGACCAAAGTTTGATCCTGAATAAGCGACCACGCTGATCGGTATGGTGGTCACCAGTCCCTGATATAACCGACGGAGAGCCATACCGATGTGCTACCCTCGTTTGCTGGTGGCCGCTCGTTGTGCGAGCCGAACATAATACGCGGTAGCATCGGTGGCAACAACTTGGTGTGACTCCTAGCGCCTGAAGTTCCTCATGGCTTAGTTCGAAGTTGAAGATTCGGGAAGGACCATAAAAGAAGATTCATTAGCAACAGGTGAGCCAGACAGAAGCGACGCTGGACCGATAATTTACATAGGTGCCAGGGTACAGTCAAGGGGGACAGCAGGGTTTCTGGCATCTAAGCCACGGAAGCGTGACCGTGCAAGGCTGCCCTCGTTATCACCTATCCATATCATGAGTTCTTATGGCGGCAGCAAATTTCACTTGGGGCCGCCAAGATCCCGTTCCAGTGGCTCCAAACCTTTGGCCATCCTCGCTAGCTGCCGACGATAAATCGTTCAAGATTCAGCGATTTCCTGCTGGCGCCGCTCTTGGTATTGATTGGGTTGAGCGCGTTGAATAAATTTCCGACCAAGGAATGCTTGAAAGTTGGTCATGGGAACCTAATCTGACAAGCTGAGGCGCGTTGACTTACACGTAATTTATATCAACTACCAAAACTCGCCGGACTGCCGAGTGGTTCCTTTGAATTCTCAACAGATACTATGCGCTGTCTAATTTAATACTATTACTCGGAAACTGACTCTCCTATTCTAAGATCTGTGAGCGTTTCCATGATGTTATCGCCACTGTCGCGTCGTGACGAAATCAGTGCATACCAAAGAAGCGCGAAGGAATGTATGACTTGATTAGAGTTGCTCCCCGGTCAAAGGCTCTGAAAACCCCCCTTTCTTGGCAAAAGGGTTGCATTAGGCGTTATGTATGTTGCACTTCTGAAATCTAAGCTCCGAAGCCCTCTCTGTCTATCACAGCTCTGCCTCATCGAAACTCCGCCTGTGCCTAATGGTCCCGTGCGGTCTGACATCCTGGGATTCCCAAGTCTGATTAGGCTAGGGACTATTCTGTTAATTGATGGCAGATTTAGAGACGCGAGACAGTCACGCTGACGGATTTGTCGAGAGCCGTGACGACATCCCTCTCAAAGAATCCGCAAGTGATGCCAGTCTTGACGATGAGGGTCAAGACTATCCATCGACCCTACAACTGATACCTATCCTCATTGGATTATGTCTCCAGTCTGTCTGCATTGCCTTGGTAGGGTCCTGCTTTTTTTTGGATGGTCCAGCTTTACATCACTGACATGCGCATCTCCCCATAGGACAACACAATCTTGTCAACGGCAATTCCAAAAATCACAGAGGAGTTTAAGTCTTTGGAAGACATTTCTTGGTATGCCAGCGCATATCTCCTCACAACATGTGCAGTCACTCTTGCCTTCGGTAGAATCTATACGTTCTATTCCACGAAATGGACATACTTGATCGCCCTGGCTTTATTCGAGATCGGGTCATTGATATGTGCGGTAACGCCAACATCCAAGGGCTTGATACTGGGGAGAGCAATAGCCGGGATAGGATCGGGTGGAATGTCACCTGGTGCTTTGCTTGTCTTGGCCAATAGTGTCCCCCTGCATCGGCGTGCACTGAATTTCGGAATCATAGGGAGTGCCAGCGGGATTGCAACCATCACAGGGCCAATGTAAGATTGACTATATACATGGAAAGAAAAGGAGCAAGTGTGCACATCTGACGAGACTAGGCTAGGTGGACTACTGACTGATCGGGCCAGTTGGCGATGGTGTTTCTGGCTCAACTTGCCCCTTGGAGCGATCACCGGACTGTTTATTACAATATTTTTCAAAGACTCGAAAAAGAGTCGAAAGGTCAAACTGGGGCGTCTGAACAAAGTCAAGCAGATGGATCTTCTTGGCATTGCTGCATTTATTCCTGCAGTGATTTCGTTACTCCTCACTTTGCAATGGGGCGGCACAAAGTATGACTGGACCAATCCGCGGATAATTGCGCTCTTCATCCTCTTTGCAGTATTCGGAACGCTCTGGGGCGCAATACAACTCTGGAAGCAGGACGAAGCCACAGTTCCACCTCGTCTGTTGAAGGATCGCAATGTACTTGGAGCAGTGATGCATGCGATATTTCTTGGGGGCTCCTTTTTCGTCTTTGGCTACTACGTAAGTAAAGTCAAATTGTGAAACTCCAAGCCCGGGCTAGTATCTGACACAAGCAACAGCTGCCGATATGGTTCCAAGCTATCCAGCAAGTTTCAGCTGCAGAGTCCGGAATCAACAGCCTCCCTATGGTCGTGACGATGATAGTGTGCTCTGCATTCGGGGGATTACTCGTCAATCTTCTCGGTTACTATACTCCACTTATGTTTGTCGGCAGCGCTCTCCTCACAGTCGGCTGTGGTCTCTGTACAACCTTCAAAGTGCATACGGCCCGCAGCATTTGGATTGGATATCAAATCATCATCGGAGTAGGAGCTGGTGTGGGGTTTCAGCAGTGCTACAATGCTCTCCAAACCGTCCTTCCATTGAAGGATATTCCCATCGGCATTGCTGTCGTCACCTTCTCACAAAGCCTAAGCGGGGCCCTCTGTATTTCTATTGCACAAAATGTCTTCCAGAATCGTCTGTTTAAGAGCTTGACCCAGTATGCTCCGATGATTGACCCTGATGTTATCATTCGTGGTGGTGCAGCGAACCTGGCGGAGAGGATCCCATCGCAAATTCTCACGTCCGTACTTTTTGCATATAACATTGCGGTCACCCAAACTTTTTATGTGTCGGTGGGCACGGCCGCGCTCTCATTTCTTGGGGCAGGCCTTGTGGAATGGAAATCGATGCGCAAGCCAAAACAGTGCAAGGATATGAAGGACTGAGCATTATTCGGAGCTAGACGGTGTGGCCTTTTGATTAAGCGTTCGACGTTTTTTATCGTCAGTTGACGGATGGAATAAATATGAACAATCACTCACCAAAACCTGTATATGAGAGAGTTTGCGTTAGAAGTAAAGAGAATCTCGTGACTCGCATCAAATCCAACAGTTTTTTATGCTGGATCTTTGCATTTCTTTCTACGCCATTTGTGGACAGGTTGCAACAGAGTTCGAGGCAAGAAAATCCAAGACATGCAGGCCACGCTCCATAAGTCATGATTTTTTCACATTATACAACACGATTCCGGGCGACCATTCTCTTCACCACAAGTAGCCTCTTCAAGTCCGCCGCCAGAAGGAGCAACATTAGACCTAAGTCTCAGATGATGACCGTAAAAGCAAGTCCGAAGCCACATGACACGTTCCATCCAGTTGATCTCTTTGAAATCCGTCGAGTAGTCAATCAAAAGCGCCTGAAGACGTGCCAGCTGTTGTCGGTCTTCTGCAGCAGAGCAACCCACGACAAGGCACAACGAGACATATGCTGCGCCGAGTGGGCGATAACGGCACGCAACTTCGGATTCGCGGATTAGATCTTCACATAATGCGTATTCCTCTGCTGTGAGGACACTGTTGTTTGGATCGAATGCCCGGAGAAGCGTGTTCAAAATGAGGGTCAGAGTAACAACTAGCGTGTATCCCGCCTGATAGCGACAGTGTTCCACTGTGAGTGAATCAGTAAAGCAGGTGGATGCAGGGTCTGGCCAATGATCCAGATATTGACGCATCCTTGTCGCGTCATCTCTCATTGTGAGATAGACAGCTGCAATCTCATGAATGCATAAGTCCGGCCTTCGTATCCACTGTGGAAAATTGGCAAGGGTGCTCAAGGTACTCGAGGATCTAGGTGGATTAGAATTTCGAGGTCGCTGTGCCATAGAAAATTGCTGTGTAACGGCGTCCCACCATTGGGAACCCATCTGAATGCGAGGGTTGACGACGGCCTCCAGAATCTGTCGAGCCACTAGTCAAAATATGCTGGTAAAATGTCCTGGGCAACTGTTGTCTTGCGTGACTACTATCCTCATCGTGCTATGAACTGGGAATATGGACGGTGAACCTACCACGGGGACAGTCAACGTGACAATCATGTCCTTTTCAAAGCCACTTTGGCAATTGCGCAGGTCGGCAATTTTCAAGAGGTGGGCAATTGCCTCGGCATGGCTTTTGAGCTTATCATCGTATCTCCCAAGCCAGCTCTTGATGTATGAACGTTAGTATGATTTTGCTTCAGTGAAAGAATCGGGGCGCAGGTGGCGTACCTGGCAGATGGTAATAAGGTAAACGGCACAGAGAGTATTTGGTGACCTCGCTTCGACTGGGTCATTTAAAGACTCTCGGAGTGCTCGAAGAGAATTGCAATATTCCATGTAAGCATCCGGGGAGAAGTTTTGATGGCGAAAATACGGATAGGCCGTGACCAGTGCCTTCACAGATGCATCCAGAGCCGCACTACTGCCCAGACGTCGAGGGATATCTTTCAAAAACGCTCCATAGTAGGTGATGTCATACCTGACATCGGTGATTGTCAGAGTATTGGCAAAAGATGTGGCTAGCGCGTTGTCCGGCACTTGGTCTGGAATCGAAGGGCAGTTCTCTACCTCCCTGGCTGGGGATATCACAGGGCGAGTACGCCTTGGCTTTGGATTACCCGCTCTCAAAAGCTGCGTCTCCGCGTTCTTAAACTTGAACCGCTGCTGGCCACTGCCGATACAGGGGATCTGCAGACGGCGACACCGTGAGCATGGTTTAAGTTCATCACACTTGTCTGTGCCTTAGCAAATGCCTCAGTGACTCGACTCCAGTGCGGGGATCTTGCACCTTTTTCTTTACGCGTCGACAAGCATCGCATCCTTTGCTGGATGGGACTCCAGGCATTTTCCCTGGTATGGGCCGGCGCACCGTTCTACCCAAACAGGCAAGTCGACCAAGGCAAAGGGATATTTGCTCGAGCAAATGGGACCATGGGACCCCTCGCCCCTCCTTTACGGTCGCTGGCTTCTCAGGTCGTTGTAGGGTCAAGAGGACAGGCTCAAATCTGCAGCGCTATACCGAGATGCGTACGATGCTTTCGCTTGGGTTATATGCCTTCAAAGGCAGAATGAACTGAAGCAACACAACAACGAAGATCAGGAGGCGTCATGAAGGCTGAAGCTTGGCAACAAAGAGGAGGTCATGCAGCGCTAGAGGACGTGCCAATTGAACGCCTCCGTACATTCGGCGCCAACAAGAAATCCGAGCATCCAATAGAATGCTCCACAAAAGTACGTCGGGCGCACCAAAGTGCCTATTTCGGAAGCACCCAGCCTCGATCGTTTTGAGGCGGAGGAAAATCATTAATGATCGCTCTTCAATGCCTTGGCCAAGGCAGCACAATAAGAATTCAACAGCTTGCACCCAATCTCTGTCCGATAAAAGGTATCCGACCACCTCATATTTTCTGATTCATGATCTTGTCTGCATGATGTTCTTGATGATCTAAAATGATCTATTCACGCTTTCGAGGCCAAGATCAACATCTATCTCAGCCAAAAAAAGTTCCCCCAGATATCCCTAAAGACCGTTCATGATATTCATTATTCGTGTTCAGATCGATGACTTCGACACTGCTCAATGCTGATCAAGGCAGACAGGGTGGTCATCAAGGGCGACGCCGTCTTGCCTGCTTCCCCTTGAAATGATGGACATCCTTACGTCGGTCAGGGTATAAGGTTGCCTCCCAGAAAGAGACTGAAGAATGGTCATCGACTTGTTTAAAGGGGTAGAAAATGGTCATCGGTCGCCTTGGGGTCCTTCAGGTCTATAACCAGTGAGCCGACAAAATCGCTTCTGATGTTCATCATTCATATTCGTCGCTCCTCCCGATGTATGACAGTTTCGGGTTCTTCATCTGTGCGGTGACACGGTGGAAAATTAGGAACTAAGGTGGTCTCGGCCCTTTTAATGCGCAGACTGGTGACAAATATGGAAGATACTCTCATAGAACTTGACCTACTCAATAGCAGAGCTAAGTTTGGATAACAGAATTTGGGCGCCCAAAAATTCCCGAGTCCCTCGACTCTCTTCATTACAATGATGACAAGGTAAACCCAATGTCTAACCTAACTCTCTTCGTCATTCGGATCTTCTCATTGGTTGAACCCGCCGTCGGTGCTACAAATAAGATCGGAGCTCCGTGTCGAGAAGACTATTGTGACCACAAATCTACACAGCCTTATTCATTATACCAGCCTTAAGAACTGTATCGATGGATATAGACTCCGCTACGATTGTCTCCATCCTGACGCCGGGGTGACGACGGGTATCTCCAACGCAATGAATTTTGGGCTCTAGGCTGGGCAGCCGATAGTAGTCACAGATGGGCGCATGTAGCTCTACCCTCCTGTGCCCTCGACGAATTCTTCCGGGTCGCATAAAGTCAATAATGCAAGACCTTGGAAAGGTATGGATGGTGAATGCCTGAGCTGGTAGGGATTTCATGTCCATTTAATTAGGGGGTGTTTAATGGCTACCACCGATGACCGACTGACCAAATTCTCGTATGGAATGCCCTTTTGCATGTGTCTTGCCTCGATTGTCCTGTACGCGCTTTCTAGAGACTTCGTCTTGTTAGAACACATGATAAACTGAAAGGACTGAATCCGGCTCCTTTTTCTTGTCACCAGCACAAGCCGTACTATCCCGAACTCAATTCTTATCGGGAAGCAGAGCTTCTCAGCTCCCCACGAACATTTCCCGGAACCCGATCAGTTAGTCCTCCGCATAGTGATATCTGGGGAATCTAGATCATGTCAATATTGATTCTCGGTGAGTCACGACAATACCTATTCTGCACATCATGCAAGCCGGCCCGGTATATTTCAGTCTCGGTGTCGGATCAAATCGGAGCAGAATTGAGTTCGAAAAGGCGTTCTGTATAGTTGAGATTCATTGTTGAGGATGTTATCGCGCTTACAGTGTACAATCCAGAACATCCGGGCAGCCAGCGTCCCGACGTAGTTACATAACATAATAGTATAGGTGCATTCTAAGGTCTGCAATGTAGGAAAGAGAATCAGGGCAAGAAGCAAGTGAGTCATTATCTTTTGGATAGGTTAAACTCAAGCATGTGGGAAGGATAAGAACGAGGCCATCCCTCGCCGTACCTACCTAATAAGCAACGACACATTCCAGCAAGGGCAGCGGAATCGATTACAGTTGATGATCAAGAAGGCAAATCTTCTCTGAAACATCCATCAATTCACCATCACATTAATATTCAATCATGATCACCCAAATACGCCCTCTGCACCATGCGATCCTCCGCAGCGGTCATGTCATATCACCACCAGTCTTCCTGGTTCCCAGTCGAAGACATGCTACCAAAGCTCAACATACTCACAAGTCCTCCTGGACTCATCCAATGTGAGCTCGGGACACCCAATGAACTTGATGTTTTCTCTGGTGATTCAGCTTTGTTGACCTTTCCAACTCTCTCAGATATACACGAGAAGAAATTCTCGCCGTCCGAACCGCGCATCACAAAGCCAACACCTGGCAAGATAGAGTCGCCCTAGGCTCCGTTAGATTTCTCCGATGGAGCATGGACCTGGTCACTGGCTACAAATCACAGTCTCCTTCTGAATCCAGCTCGACAGGCTATGCAATGTCCGAAGATAAGTGGATCACACGGTTCATCTTCTTGGAGAGTGTCGCCGGTGTCCCTGGCATGGCTGCCGGCATGCTGCGTCACCTGAAGAGCCTCCGGCAGATGAAAAGAGACCATGGATGGTAAGTCTGACACGCCATCTGCGCATAACGCATGCTGAGAAAACACCATCAGGATCGAAACCCTCCTCGAAGAAGCCTACAATGAGCGCATGCACCTACTCACATTCCTCAAGCTCGCCGAACCAGGTCCCCTGATGCGGCTCATGGTCCTCGGCGCACAATGCGTGTTCTTCAGCGGCTTCTCGCTGGCTTACATGATCTCCCCGCAGATCTGCCACCGGTTCGTCGGGTACCTCGAAGAAGAGGCCGTGATCACCTACACCAAGGCGATCAATGATCTCGACAACGGCCACCTGCCGCAGTGGGAGAAGTTGCAGGCACCTCAGATGGCCATAAAATACTGGGAGATGCCCACCGGACAGCGCTGTATGCGGTCGCTGCTGTTGTATGTACGTGCGGACGAGGCCAAGCATCGTGAGGTCAATCATACTCTTGGAAACTTGAATGCAACGGATCCCAATCCGTTCTCGGCGAAGTTCAAACTGCCAGAGCTGGAGGCTGGAGGGATCAAGAAGCAAATTGAGTAAGAGTATGCTTGGTCACGGTTTTCATTGTTTTTTTCTGCTTTTCTCGAGTTTTGAACCGACTGCCCATTGTTATGACAGATAGATAGACTCGTCAAGATACAGTTGCAAGGTTATCTGGCCTCTTTGGGTCCATGTAATAGATCTGCTCGCTTACCCACATGAGGATAGAACTGCCCGTAGTGGAAGAACACTTGAACAGCAGACAAAATGCTCCGACGTCAAAGGCTCGTAATCGACCAAGTGACAGGGCTGAAGGCCAAGCAGGTTTTAGAAGGGCCAGGGGAATTGAAAGTAGATGTTTCAGTGGGTTCGCGTGGGGGTCTCATGGGAAACAAGCCCATATCTCTGTGAATCCATCTTAGCAAATTTCCCACGTATATCATGTTTGGCAGTGATTGAGAGCCCGCTTAATCTATTATCTTAATTATCTCAAAATTATGAGATTCTAATTCCGCATTGTACGATAATTGGTTTCCGTGCACGGTCTCGCGACAACGCTGCCCGAGCTTACCTGAGCATCTCACATCCATCAGTACTGCGGCAGGACGTCTCCTGTCGCACGAGGCAAGGGCGTGGCGTCAAATGATGTACAATGAGGCTTGGTCAAGGTTAAAGTGAGCATGTTGACCACGCGGTGGTAAGCCCCGCTGATATAGATAACCAGCAACAAAACGCTATGATCTAGTGGTATAAGCTGGGGTTTCTGACTAAGTCCTCAATAGATGCATCTAGTTAATGGGTCTCTGAGAAATCATTGAGCTGGCTGATCACATGGACTCAGTGAGTCTGACTCTGAGTACCCTCGCAAAAGCGGCGGCAGCTCAGAAATGAAGTCCTACACGCAGAGGAAATATGTAATGCAGAGCGTCCAACCTAGGTAGGTAGAGCTACCTTCGAGGCCCTCGACCAACATTGGAAGGATGTTGACATGGTCCTGCACACCTGATCTATGTCACGGCAATGATCGCGCAGACTTTTGAGACACATAACCTGCATACTGTACCTATGTTGATCTATGAATGGCTATAATATCTATCACAAGAGAAAATGATACTCTACATCGCGCTGCCCAACGTCAATCCAAACCCCAAGCCACCTCAAAATCCTTGTCGCCATGCGGTATTGAATCCACAAAGTTTAAAGGTTAACTTTTGTTTTACTACATCATCTCATGACCTCCGAACGATACTCTCCGCGGCTGTATCGTAGGTTTACGGTGTTTGGGCTGGCTTGTGAACGCTCGATATCCCGCGGTGGAAGCAGATCTTTTCGCGATCCACTTGCCTTGCCATGGCACTTCTTACACAATCGAAAGGGATACAAGAATAGCCTGAGAGCGTATTAAGGTTAACAGGCACGCCGCTGATGAAGAACGATAAGGCCAATGCGTTAACGCTGTCAAGTGCCAACAACATCTTGTTAGCGCACTGCACACGGACCCTGAGACTCGGTAGACTACTAGACAGTAGATACTGCTGGCATCATGCCCGGTGGTTGGCGGAGGACAAAGCCAGATGACGATGGTCGGATTTTTCGCGTTAAAGATGTAGATCTTTAGGTCCGACGAGTTGATCCCGACATGCGTGGGTGGCTGGACTCTAAACGGCTTCACGATAGGGGGAATGACGTATGGAGAGGACATTGCTCTTCAGGCCAGGGCCCGGACGGCCACCTACCAGCTACAGCTAACGGCCCTGAGCGCTGGCCTAGCACGTCTAGGGTCTAGACTCGCTCTGATGTGACATGGCCTGGCGAGTGACATCTATGCGACTGAGGAAAATAACCAAACATCGATAATTTGCGATTACGACATTTGATCTTGCAAAGCAACGTAGCTTGCATTGCATAGTATTGCTTACACAAAGAAGCAACGCGAGCGTCGTACCTGCGGGATACATCGGCAAGGCAAACCCAGGCTGCACAGTGATGTCGTGCTAGCCCTGCAGACGCCACCAATTATGCGATCGCAAGGGATACGATCCTCGGCTCCTTATGCTCTGACAAGCTCGATATCGAGTTGCAAAGATCTGGAGTCGAATTTGATAAAGTCAGGTTGTCCAGGTTGCAAATCGACGCACCCAAAGTGAAGTAGAGACCGACTTGTAACTGGTCGTTTGTACTATCAGGCGAGAACCGGGTGGGTCTGCGATGCGAGGCGTTTCTCGGGCGCGGCTGAGGGAGTGAATTTTCCGCCCGTCGTCCGTCGTGTTCTGTATGGGGAACATGGATGAAATTGCTTCAACTGCCCCTGCTCCCAAAATCACATCTGGAGAACTCCTTCGGACCAATTTCCGCTTTCGTGCGACCGGGGCCCATTCAAGCTTTCTAAGGGCCCTGCTGAACATCATTAACTTTGGGTGGATGCAAAATTGACTCCATTTGACTGTCCACTGTCAATTCTATCCAAGTTCATAGAGAGTGGAAGAACCATCACAGCCGTCACAGGCGGTGGCGGTGGCGCCCATGGGTTCGCCAGCGGTGCCTGGGCCAGACGCACAAGCAAAAATTGCAGGTGGGGCCTCTTTGGTTATTAGCGATTTCTGCTTCTTTGGTCCTTCGACGAGGCTCCCCTTTTTCCCCTTCGCTTGCTAACGGGAGCCCCTATTTCGGGGCAGCCTGGACCAGTGGACCCTTGTTTTGAAAGTTCAAGATGGAGGTTCCCAGCTTAGCATGCTAGGCTGTGCTTGCTAGCCAGAGAATGTCGTACATCGAGATCTCTCGCCCATGACGCCATCCACGGGCCGTGGAAGCGAACCGAAATAAGGATGAGCAGCGTCTCACCTGGTTGGACATCACGAGCAGCTTCTCGGGGAATAGATGAGCCAATAAACGCAAGGCTAATGTCCGGCGAACGGCGAGGAGAAGCATCCTGTCTTACTTGGAGTCTTTGACCACCCCGCTAGCGCGCCACGGGTGGAGACGAGGAGCTTTTCCGGGGAAGCAGACAGGAACATGGGCAGAGACTCGAGCCGTCGAGCGAGATCATTCATGTGCCATGTGGGAGGGGGAGCGACGCATTGATCATTGGGAAAGACAGCGAGGGAGATTTTTCGCGGACGAGTCACGATGACTGGCCAATGTACCGGCATCATCTCCGCCGAGGTCACGACCTTTCAAGGCTTTCATGCTTGTTCTGGGGGAGCTGGGTTCCCCTCGATTTGCAAGGGCCAAGCCCCGGTTCACTAATCGAGGGAAGATCGGCACAGAGTCATCCAGGTCGAGTCCAAGCTATCTCCATTGCTCGTCCCCAGATCCAATCATCATCCTCGG
>JAXQJV010000596.1:0-16559 GCA_037042255.1 Penicillium sp. PG106-07D
CTTGCTCAGTATCTGCACACATTCATCTGCCAGGCTGTCGTAGGTCTGGATCATGGGATGCAAATCCTCTGCCGAGCAATGCAGATCGGTCCAGTGGAAGGAATAGCCCCAGTAATGGCACTCGGTGGTATTGCCTCGTCGGGGGCTCTTCAACGCCATCGGGGGTAGCTAGTGTCTGATACAAAAGCGATAAGAGAGATCGCCTATTTGTGTGGGGTGTGCATTCTCCTAGACATTATGAGGCTCGCGTTTGTGTATATATGTACGGAGTACACATGACTCGATGTTGAGGTAGGTTCCCCTCCCTTTGCAGTCATCGAAAACGTGGCTCTTGTCTGTACCGTGGTCCGTGGTCCGGGGTAAAATTGTGAGGGGGTCGATTTGGGGTGCTTTCAACTTTGCATGTGAACCCACCCATTTCCTCTTGGTCGCTGATGATCGACACTCGCTTCAGTATGATAGGCTAGCTCGTTGGTGTGAACTCCATTCGGTCCATTATTTATGTCTGTCTTATACATCGATGGCCTTTAGGTGATTGGTTTCATGGAACCTGCTACGAGCCGAACTTCCTGTATACTCTTTTAGGCCTCACGTGGATTGTGGATGACACATTTCACATGCTACTTTCGTCTTGTTCTGGCCTTTGGTCCTATAGTGAATCTTGATACATGTCTCTCACGGTGTGAGCATGGGGATATTAAAGCCTTTCATGTGAAGCGTGTATTTAGTTGAGATATGTCCATCTCCGTTTGGATTACGGAAGAGGAAGTCATCAGCTCACTTCGCCACAACCAAAGATAACGGAATTCAGAAGCTCCAACTAGCAGTAAATAGGAGTGGATGTGATAGCCTAAATGCGAATGGCCACAATCGTTCGAGCATGCACATACTGAAAAGACCTCGACTCCAGCTTATGTAGCTGTAAATCTAACATGAAAGGTGGAAGGAGGGAGAAGTTGGCAACTATTAAAAAATCAGTCTAAGCCAGCACATTATCGAGCAGGGAGCAGGCGACACCTTCCACTTCTATATCGCATTCTATAAATGGTCATCCCAAGATGGCGCCTGCCTGTTCTCAAATTGTGAGCGACCGGACGGCAATCCCTCGGCGGGCAGAGCACGACCTGGATTGGATGACAGCTTAGGGGGGACTCCACGATGCAAGCACCCTAGTCGATTGGCCACCACCTCGACTGCTCATCGATAACACCAGGTCTCTACCTGCTACCATCTCAGGAGAGCGAATGTTAGGTTTGGGAAGGCCTCGACTTAAGGCACGGCCGTCACTGCTGGATCTGATTAGCAGACGTGAGGAGCAGCCGAATACTGCACCACCACCACCACCAACTGCTGCTGCGGAAGCCCACTCGTCATTGGCACCGTCACCGCCCGAGCTGCCACCGCTTCCAGACTCACCCACCTCGAGCAGTTCGACCATCTCCTCCACCTCCCCCGTGTCCACCCCGTCTACTCAAACTTCTTCCACGATGGCCCCGGCACAGGATGGCAGCCATGCCCATGGCTCGGTGTTCTCAGTCTCCGGCCCCGTTGTCGTCGCCGAGCACATGATCGGCTGTGCTATGTACGAGCTGGTAAGCCCCCCAGCATTCCTCCCCGGGAAGCTCACCTTAGCTCTGCGCTTGGAAGAGCTCGCCGTGCTGAAAGAATCCACTCTCTTAGTGCCATGTTGGTAAAGATCTTCTGGTTGGCGAAGTCATTCGACTTGATGGCGACAAAGCTACGATTCAGGTTTACGAAGAGACTGGTACGCCTGCTCACTCCCCCGGCCACGTATGCTCCGCATCGGGGCCGCCTCTGCACTTCTCGACATTGGCTGATTGTTGCCCTCTTCACCTTACACACAGATGGTCTCACTATCGGCGATCCCGTTGCGCGAACCGGAAAGCCCCTGTCTGTCGAATTGGGTCCCGGTTTGATGGAGACGATTTACGATGGTATCCAGCGACCCCTCCGTGCTATCTCCGACAAGTCCAAGGGTATCTATATCCCCCGCGGCATTCGTGTCAATGCGCTGGACCGTGAGAAGAAGTGGGATTTCAAGCCAGTCAACTTCAAGGTCGGCGATCACATTACTGGAGGTGATATCTGGGGTACCGTGTTCGAGAACAGCTTGGTGAACGACCACAAGATCCTTCTGCCCCCTCGTGCCCGCGGTACCATCACCCGCATTGCGCCCGCCGGAAGCTACACCGTGGAGGAGAAGCTGCTGGAGATTGAGTTCGAGGGCAAGAAGACCGAGTTCGGTATGATGCAGACCTGGCCCGTCCGTGTGCCCCGCCCGGTCAGTGATAGGCAGTCTGCCGATAAGCCCTTCATCGTCGGTCAGAGAGTGCTGGATGCTCTATTTCCCAGTGTGCAGGGTGGAACGGTGTGCATTCCCGGTGCTTTCGGTTGCGGCAAGACGGTCATCTCCCAGAGTGTGTCCAAGTTCTCGAACAGTGATATCATCGTCTATGTCGGCTGCGGTGAGCGCGGTAACGAGATGGCTGAGGTGTTGATGGATTTCCCGGAGGTAATTCTACTCAATTCCGAAGATTTGTGGCAATAGAGGAATGTGTTTGCTAACTCTGTCTCGTCCTGTAGCTTTCGATCGAGGTTGAAGGCCGCAGGGAACCTATCATGAAGCGTACCTGCTTGATCGCCAACACCTCGAACATGCCCGTCGCTGCCCGTGAAGCCTCGATCTACACTGGTATTACGATCGCCGAGTACTGGCGTGACCAGGGCAAGAACGTAGCCATGATGGCTGACTCGAGTTCTCGCTGGGCCGAAGCCCTCCGTGAGCTTTCCGGTCGTCTGGGTGAGATGCCTGCTGATCAAGGTTTCCCCGCCTATCTGGGTGCCAAGCTGGCCTCGTTCTACGAGCGCGCTGGCAAGAGCAGCGCTCTCGGTAGCCCCGAGCGCATTGGTAGTGTCAGCATCGTTGGCGCCGTCAGCCCGCCCGGTGGTGATTTCTCCGATCCCGTCACCTCTAGTACCCTCGGCATCGTGCAAGTGTTCTGGGGTCTTGATAAGAAGCTGGCCCAGCGCAAGCACTTCCCCTCCGTCAACACATCCATGTCTTACAGTAAATACACTACTGTCCTGGACAAGTACTATGAGAAGCACAACCCGGACTTCCCTCGCCTGCGTGATCAGGTCCGTGAGCTTCTGTCCAAGTCCGAGGATCTTGACCAGGTCGTACAGCTGGTCGGTAAAGCGTCGCTAGGCGACTCGGATAAGATTACTCTGGACGTGGCCGCTATGGTCAAGGACGACTTCCTCCAGCAGAACGGTTACAGTGACTACGACCAGTTCTGCCCGCTGTGGAAGACCGAGTACATGATGAAGGCCTTCATGGGCTTCCACGACGAGGCTCAGAAGGCGATTGCCCAAGGTCAACCGTGGAACAAGGTCCGCGACGCCACTGCTGATCTCCAGAGTGCTCTGCGCAGCATGAAGTTCGAGATCCCTGATAACGAGGAGGCGGTGACGGCCAAGTACGAAAAGCTTCTCCAGTCCATGACTGAGCGGTTTGCCTCGGTTTCGGATGAATAGAATGTAGATGGGGCTTGATGATGGGTGTATCTTGTTTCCTTGCCTGCTTTTGCATCATATTTCTTTTTTCTTTGCGGCTGTTATACTGTCTAGCACACATTACCCTGTAGTTATTCCTTAGCAAATGTTCTTCCTCTAGGCGGACTCTTTATAATTTCTGCTCGTATAGCATACATAGGGAAACACGCAGATCAGGCGACAACAAAGAGAGACCAAAGGGTCAGCTGACCCATGTATAAACCCACTCACCAAGCGGCGACGATTATAGTGGGTGCCTGCTGTCAGGAACTCACCATTGTCCCAGAGTTTGCGGTCTCCGTACCAATAAATGGCAGGCCAACTGGCTAATCACAAGGCGGTGCACGGCCAGTCGCTGGGCTGGACCGCCACCCTCATCACCGCCTTCGTAGGCCTCCCCGACCAACAAACATTATCTCGTTCAACACTCTGCTGCCTCTCGTCACGATCACCACCTCCTCCTATTCTCTCCTCTTTTTCTCTCTTCTCTTTTTCCTCTCTCAAAACCCCCTCTTGTCCCAAAGGCAGACCTTCTTAATCTCGCCAGCCATGGCAAGCCCAACTACTGGCTACTCGTGCGTTGCCCCCTGCGCCCCCCTCCACTCCGATGCGGCCTAGAGCTAACTTGTGCGCAGCATAAACGTCAACGATCCCAGCTTGATTTCCCTCGTCAACAAGCTGCAAGATGTTTTTTCTACTGTTGGCGTAAGTTCATGCAAAGATCTGCTCCTGTTGCCACCATGGTCTTGACCACCGCACTGACACCGCTGCTTTGATTTTAGGTACACAACCCCATCGACTTGCCTCAGATTGTCGTCGTCGGATCGCAGTCCAGTGGAAAGAGTTCAGTGCTAGAGAACATTGTCGGGCGTGATTTGTATGCGCTTATCCAACCCTATCGTGCTATTCCCTCGTCCGCGGAGCCCCTGCGCAACCCACGTGGTGGCGGGGGAATCCTCCCGGCGGTGTCGTCAGCCATTGCTAACAGCTCTTTGTTTAATCCAGCCTGCCTCGTGGCTCAGGAATCGTGACTCGGAGACCTCTTATCTTGCAACTGATCAACAAGACCCCCGCACCGCAAGCGAATGGAGATAACAAGATCGCGACAACAGACGCCGAGTCCAACGTCGACGAGTATGGCGAGTTCCTGCATATCCCCGGCCAGAAGTTCTACGACTTCAACAAGATTCGGGAAGAGATTGTCCGCGAGACGGAGACAAAGGTTGGCCGCAATGCCGGTATTTCGCCATCCCCAATCAACCTGCGTATCTACTCGCCCAACGTCCTCACCCTGACCCTGGTTGATCTGCCCGGTCTGACCAAGGTTCCTGTCGGAGACCAGCCAAAGGATATTGAGCGCCAGATTCGGGATATGGTTCTCAAGTACATCAGCAAGCCCAACGCCATCATTCTCGCCGTCACTTCGGCCAACCAGGATCTGGCCAACTCCGATGGTCTGAAGCTGGCGCGTGAGGTGGACCCTGAGGGTCAGCGTACCATCGGTGTGTTGAGCAAGGTCGATTTGATGGACGAAGGCACTGATGTCGTGGATATTCTCGCTGGACGAATTATCCCCCTGCGCCTGGGTTACGTCCCCGTGGTCAACCGTGGTCAGCGTGACATTGAGAACAAGCGTCCCATCACGTATGCCCTGGAGAACGAGAAGAACTTTTTCGAGAACCACAAGGCCTACCGGAATAAGGCTTCGTACTGCGGTACTCCTTACTTGGCCCGCAAATTGAACCTCGTACGTCCTTGTCCAGACGGGGGAGGGACTGAATATGACATGAAGAAAGGCTAATGCGAACTCTCCGTAGATCCTGATGATGCACATCAAGCAAACTCTCCCCGACATCAAGGCCCGCATATCCTCCTCCCTGCAGAAGTACACCACGGAGCTGGCGCAACTCGGTGACTCCATGCTCGGCAACAGCGCCAACATCATCCTCAACATCATTACGGAATTCAGCAACGAATACCGCACAGTCCTGGAAGGTAACAACCAGGAACTGTCTAGCATCGAGCTGTCAGGTGGTGCTCGTATCAGTTTCGTGTTCCACGAGCTCTACTCCAACGGCGTCAAGGCGGTGGATCCCTTCGACCAGGTGAAGGACATTGACATTCGCACTATCCTCTACAACTCCTCCGGTTCCTCGCCAGCCCTATTCGTCGGAACCACTGCCTTTGAGTTGATCGTCAAGCAACAAATCAAGCGCCTGGAAGAACCCAGCAACAAGTGTATTACTCTGGTGTACGATGAGCTGGTACGCATCCTCGGTCAGCTCCTGAACAAGCAGCTGTTCCGCCGGTACCCTCAGTTGAAGGAGAAGTTCCACGCTGTTGTAATTGCTTTCTTCAAGAAGTGCATGGATCCTACCAGCAAGCTGGTCAAGGACCTGATTGCCATGGAGGCTACCTACATTAACACCGGCCACCCTGATTTCCTGAACGGACACCGGGTAAGAAACCCCTGACTCTGGATGATCTTACGGAATTAAATAGTACTGACTACTGAATGCAGGCTATGGCTATTATCAACGAGCGCCAGCAGGCCGCCAAACCAACCCAGGTCGACCCCAAGACTGGCAAGCCTCTTCCCGCTCGTGCCCAAAGCCCATCTCTCGACACTACCGGTGAGGCTCAAAATGGCAGCGGCTTCTTCGGCAGCTTCTGGGCATCAAAGAACAAAAAGAAGATGGCCGCCATGGAGGCTCCTCCCCCAACTCTCAAGGCTTCCGCTAGTCTGTCGGAGCGTGAGACCTCCGAGGTCGAGGTGATCAGTACGTACTTTATTCAACAGCTACCCGCGTGTTCTACCGTTTACTAACCTTGGTTTCCAGAGCTGTTGATCACTTCATACTTCAACATCGTCAAGCGCACAATGATCGATATGGTTCCCAAGGCCATTATGTACACCCTGGTGCAGTACGTTTCCCCTGGCGCCCCTTTTCAGTACATCCACATGCTAACCCTCCATTCCAGGTTCACCAAGGACGAGATGCAACGCGAGCTTCTGGAGAACATGTATCGCAACAACGAGCTGGACGATCTGCTCAAGGAGAGTGACTACACCATCCGCCGGAGGAAGGAGTGCCAGCAGATGGTCGAGAGTCTGGGCCGTGCTAGCGAGATTGTCAGCCAGGTCCAGTAAACCACTGCCAGCGAAAGCACGGCAGTGTCGCATCATGATTTGGGAGGGAACGATCAAGTCATCGAATCCGATAAAGCCGATTGTATGATTGAAATGATTTCGCGCTGGCGGGAGTTGGGACCACCTACATCCCTCATCTTTCTTTGTGACTTTGCACCGGGTTCGAAATCTTGACTATACTCGTATGTTCGCCGTTGCACGTGCCCTCTCTCTGTTAGACAGCCGGTCCTTGCATCTTGACAAGTGGATTCTGCTGGCTCTAGAGCTTTTGATTATTTTTTGGGTCGGGCTGTCTTGAGGAAAAGAGGAGTTGGCTTTGCCAGACTTGTGCTCTGGTGCTTCTCAGCTCCGCAGTCTCCCCCCGTTATGCCCCGACTTTGAGAGCTTTATACCGTTTTCATTTGTTTCCTTGTCATCTTTGTTAGTCTGTTGTCTGTTATCTGCTTCTTTTGAGACCCATGAGCCTGCTGCCAGATGACGACTGTACCAGCTAGTGATGTTCTGTCCCTGTTCGATGCTTTTGCTCTAGAATTTTGATCCATTCTTCACCTGTTCGCTCGTATATAATGTGCAAGATAGTTTTTGAGTTGTATGTCACTACCTTGTTCAACACGTTTAAGATCATAGACTGGTGTTTGTGGTGGCTCAGTCCAGCCTGGAATCGATATAGCGAAGAGCATCACGGACAAGACAGCCCTCGCCATAAGAGATGGGAGTGCAGCAAACACAAACGCCGAATGTGACCCTATGGATGCTCAGTATTCACATGTTCAACGTATTTCTTTAAATAGCCCCGCTTATAGCGAATCCTTCAAGGTTATGCAAGGACGTATAAGGTTGTTTTCGAATCAGTTTCCTTCGCTCGCTCGACTCTGTACTTTATTCTCCCTCCACATCTGTTGTTAAATCTAGAGTAGGTCATTTGATGCCAATATGAGGACAAGGCTCCAGTGAGGGGAAGCAAGCTTCTTGAAGTCAACCACTGCCGGCGCATGCCGAATAGAATAAGCTGGCATCTAATATCTTGTCTGGACCGAGTATCCAGTTACATTCAAAGTCTTCGACCCGCGCCGTCATAGTCCCCAAAACACAGAGCTGGATGGGAGATAATAGTCTGCGCTGTCTGGCTCAACATTTGATGGCGGATTCTGCTGGTCGATGCGTTTCTGGGCGTGAGGAAGGCACCTTCCTCTACAGTTCATAATAAACCCCCTCCCTTTCAGCTTCCTCCTCTTCCCTATCGCAGTTTTCGCCCTTCTGAAAACAAACCCTATTTCCCAGTTGATTGACTACAATCCAGACCATCCCTGATCCAACCCAGTCTCCCATCCTCCATCCATGGCCCGGGGCGCCATCAACCACCAGGAGCTGAGGGTGCAGTTCCGTGCCCAGGTTACCAATATCCTGAACCACCTGCGCACCTTCAGCCAATGGGTCCTCAAGGTAGATGACCTCATGAGACTCGGGGTTGACATTGCTGAGTTCGATCCCTTCGATCTCAACGAGTCGATCATCTTCCAACCACTCCCAGCGCAAGAGCTCAAAGAGTACGACATCGATGAGATTATGCAGGGCGAGTTCTCGATGGAAATACAGCTTCCAGACTGGACTCCTCCCACGATTGTAAGTGGACATCCCACCCGGCGCGAGCAGGAGCGGGATGCACTGAAGTCTGCTCAGCAAGTCTATGAATGGATGGAGGGAATGTATTCCTGCTTGTCGAAGACTTATGAGCCCTTCAATTCCCTTTCCATGATTCGCAACTGGATTGATATTCCGTGAGTGACATACCAGAGGTTTCGGTTATATTAAGATTGACTGACAACCCACCAAACAGTATTCCGCATCCCGAATACACCTTTCCCCCCGAGCTTGGCCGCAACAGCTGGCCCCGTGATACCGGCATGTTGTGTTACGACAGCAACCCACATCATGTTGGATGGCGCTACGAGATGGTGAGTGAATGGAAGGACCGTCCTCCACGAGGAGAGCCCAATGTCCGACCCCACGTTCGCATGGTCGTCTGTCACGGCACCGTTGGCGACCCCAATGGACTCCTCATTGGCGAGCTTGGCGCAATCGCACAGGCAATCTACAACCGTCTTAACCAGCCAGGCTTCATCAACGAGTCTTATTTCCCGGTACGTTCCAGCCTCGAAGTGAATGAGAAGACGTGGAGCTAATGACGGACAGGTGCTGCTGATTTCGCTTTTCGGACCCCGCCATGGACGCATTCTGCAAGCCGTGTACAGACGGTCTGGGAGGCTGGAGCTTCGTCTCACTCGGGTCCACGACTTGACAAAGATGGATGAGGCTCCATTTGACCTTTACTTGCGGTACCTTGCCAGTTATCCTCGCCGTGATGACTACTAAGGTTTCCATGGACCCAATTTGTGGCCCAGTGCCCCTTCAAGGGCAAGCCTGGTCCCATCTAGGAGCAGATGCGGATTTTTATGAGAGTTATGACCGAGCATAGCTAGCATTGAGGAACGGATGGCTAGCTTAATCTCTGTCTCAATTCTTTCTCGTGAATGAAGCATAGGCAATACAGACAAGACAATGAATTGTACTCATCAGAGTCTGTCGAGTAGCCTGTTGAACCTAGATTTTTGTTCGCGTGGCGTGAGCACCTGTTGCTCATACCCATCTTGGCCCACGCTACACCACCGTACCGATAGTGATCAGTGGTTCCGATTTTGGCGGTCGATTCGTGAGCTTTACCCAGGGTCATACCCAAGAAACCTATGGATCAGTAGTGACTCTCCCGTGAGCCGCTGGCCACCATAAACAAGCACGATCCACCGAATTCCGAGGGCCTTCTCTCTCGTTGACTTGCATTTGTCATCCGGGCAGAGAGGTCAATTATCCATACCAAAGATAGTGTTCGAGAATATCTATCATTATCTTGGTCAGTACTCTTATTAAATTGCTTCGAATAAATCCAAGATACCATAATAGGGTCATTTGAGTGGCGAAACCTCTCTGGTGGACTTGCTGTCCAATGCGCAGGTCGTTGGCCCAGAGCCAGTCCCTCCATTTTAGGAAGATACCTGGAGAACTGTCTCGCACGGCCTAATTAATCTCGGGCTTGCTGAATGAAGCCGCGGATGGCTCTCGCTTCTGAGCCCGACGCCACACAGACTGGAATAGTTCGCTCCAGCCAAACTTGAGCTCCGTAGATTCGCTCGGATATGAGAAGGGCATATCCCCATGAGCAAAGAGATAGTGTATGCTCTTAATTATAGATAGCGTGCAATCGTAGAGACGGACACTTTTGTGCGATAATTCACAAGCCTTTCTTGGTGTCGGAAACCATAGCACTCCCGGAATATAGCCGACGGCCAAAGGGTATAAAATCGTAGCGGACGCACTTTAGAACTGTATTAGTATAGATTGTCGGCAACAGAGAGTGTGATAGGTCAAAAATTTTATGTGACACCGTCACCCCAAAAAGCATGGAGAAACGGTTAGAAAGAACTCCGTAGAATCTGTGAATGAATGAACGAAGATAGCTGGTAGAGATAAAGTAATAGTAAGCTAGCGTATAGAACTAGCCCAGTTAAAGGCGGGTTATGTTCTTTACTCCGCTGAGAAATTATTAAAGGGGAAACCTAGTTTAAGTAGGGGACAAAGTCTGCACAGCCTTTATATGCGTCAATCCAGGCAACAAGCACATTATCGCAGACAAAGCCCAGAAATGGACGCTACTTAGAAACACTTTTTGGCGGCATCTAAAACGGTACTTTCCTTCAAATAAGCCCATTTTTGGTATCATTTATTGCAAATAATAACCTTGGTTCAAACTTCGACGACAAATCTAGGACTATTGACACTCCATGGTCACCTCGGCGGAAAGTATTTCCGTTCCGAACTATACAAAAGTGCAGACAGAGACTTGCTTAGCATCATCTTTTAACAACAATGCCATATCGATTCTGCGGGCACCAGTCCTACTCAGCGAGGGATTAAGCTCTATGCAGTCAAAAATCTTGAAACATGCTGTATCTGGTGAAAAATTGCCCAAATTTGTCAAGGTATGGGGCAGATGAATAGCTGCATCGTAAGAAAGATCCGCGAGATTTACTAAATGAAGGTCCAGATTAGCGGGAGCATTCAGCATTTAACTCTCTAGAATCTTAGGTGAGTTAAATAGTGGGCTGAAAATGCAGAATTTCAAGTGCCACCTTCATCCCCACGATGCAAAATTGTGAAGCCCTCATCAAGTTTCCCTCCTCCGCTCTTCTTTTCCACTTCCATTTCTAAGACCAAACACCGCACCCTCCATCTCTCCACTCACATCATCACAATGTGCTACATCGAATACTTTGCCATAATCCCCAAGGGCTGCCTCGCCTCCAACAAGCACGTCCACATCGCCAAAAAGACCATCCCCTGCTTTGAAACCATCGCCGTCTCGATGGTCCGCAATGCTGCTATGGGGCTCGACCCGGAAAAGCTGGAACTTATCTTCTGCAAGGACAGCGAGTGCATAAAGATCGATTGCTTTCGGCGCAGACTTGAGGTTAAGGCTTTGCAGGGGAAGAATCTGAGTCCGTGTTGTCCTGTTTGTAAAGGGGAGAAGACTCTTGCGCAGGCTTTGATGGTGAGTTGGCTGTCACTGGCACCGACACAACACCCTGCTGAAGAGATGAGGTGATATGCACCAGGCTTGAAACATGCAAGCTAATCTCTTTGAGTGTTAACAGGTTAGCGAAGAAGACGCCACAGCCTACGCCATCCTCCCGAACGGGCTAACCCTGCACAACGCCCCGGACCCAGGCACAGCCCTGCCACGCTTCATCAGCCAGCGCAAATACTTCCTCGGCATCGAGACCAAATCCGAGACCCCCCGCACCAAGACAAAAGTCATGGACAAAATGCCCTACAAAAAGGAGGATCATGGCGTGGCTAAGCGGATGATGCGGGAGCTTGCGAGTGGAAAGAGAAGACTGCATGCGCGGTGGCACTGGATTCGCCGCTTTATGATTTGGATCCTGCTGAGAAAGATCCGGGGTTGGAGGTTGGGATTGATTGGTATTATCCAGATTGGCTTGATGAGTGAGATTTGGTTGGGTTTGGTATGGGTTTTCTTGAGTGGGATATCAGGGGGTTTTTGCAGGGAAGGGGATCTATGGATGGTTGCGGAGTTTATGAGTTCTTTTTCTTTCTGTTTCAAGGGCTGCATTTTTAGCTTTTCCATTTTCGTCTCCGATATGAGCTCTGCAGTGAACCGAAGCTACTCGCTACAATTCAAATAATATCCTCACTTATCCCCTGGCCTCCGAATGCCGATAAACATAATGCCACCCCTCGCTCCCAATATCCTGCCTCACCTTATAATTCCTTTCCGCAATCTCCAAAAGCCCCAGATCCATATCCACAACGCTCACCCCTTCCTCCGTCCCCATCTTCGACACCGGCCCTACAATAGGAAGTGCCACCTGCGACATACCGAGGAAGTTCTCCTTGGGTCCGGCGGCATTGACAAAGATGATGCCGCAGGTATTTTCGAAGCAGCGGGATGTGATTGTTGAGGAGAGGAAGAGGGCTTCTGAGTTGGGGTTGTGGTGGAGGGATTCGGGAGAGGCGTCGTGGGGGGTCCCTGTAGTTGTGAGCATTGAAGAAGAAAGTATTAAGTGAGGTCTGGTGGTGGAAGTCATACAAAAAGTCGGAATGATAACAATATCCGCCCCATCGGCAATCAACTCCCGGAACGCCTCTGGAAAAGCCAAATCCCAGCAAATCAACAGACCCACCCGTCCAATGGGTGTGTCAATCGCGTCATGGCGCTCCTGCCCAGAGGAAGTCAAATGTGGTCGTTCAGGATGCCAGATATTCTTCTTCCGGTATGAGCCCAGAATGCTCCCATCGCTGGAGATAAAGTATGCCGTGTTGTAGAACAGACTCGCCTCGTCGGGACCAGCATGTTTCTCAATGATCGTCCCTGGGACCAGACAGACCTTCAATTCCTTGGCGAGAGCTTGGTAGTTGGCGAGGTATTTGGCTGCATCGCCGGCTTGCTCGGCCCAGCGGGGATCATGCGGGACCCAACCGCTTAAGTGGTATCTGAGAAAAGGTGTGAGTGTGGGTAATGAAGGTGGTGACGGGGGGGAGGGGGGTGTACTCACTCTGGGAGGACGGCTAGTTCTGCGCCGTCGGCGGCGGCTTGGCGAATGTATTTGCATGCTGTTGCGTGGTTTTCTTCGATTGCGAGTTCCTGTAGTACCACGATTAGCTCCGGGGTCGTGGTTTGCGTCATCGTTGGTTGGGGTTGGAGAGGACGGGTTCGCACCTTGATGTGCCACTGGATGGTGGCCACACGGCGGATTGGGGCCATGACAGATGAATGTAGTGGGGGTTCACCGTGAATTATTTGTACAATAGTCAACGAGGAGAAGGAGTGGTTTTTAACATTTTATACATTCGAGACGGAAGTTCGAAACTCATACTTGTAAGAGGACGGGGCTCTACCCCAGTGACCCCAAAAAGTTGGAGACGGTGGGTCGCGGATGCACCAGCGAATCAAGTCGGTTTAAGCACATCGCCCACGCCGAGCAGACCAGACGGACTGGCCAGGGACGATATTATTGTATTATTGATGATCATTCCTCCCAGAATCGACATTGTACAGGTTATAAACATTACAATCAGCAGCATGAGAACATTAGGTCGAGACGTATATCATGCACACATCCGAAAAAGGAAAAACGTTTCTAGGAAAAACGCCCGGCGGAGAGCCAACCCTCACCCGCCATGCAGAGGGCCCCTCCCCGTCTATGCCAGGCCTGCTGCGTCCTGAGTAAACGTCGGCTTCTTGCTGACGCGGTAGACCAAGCGGTCGGTCCAAAAGTGCGCAAACACCGCATGCAGGGTGGGCACGGCGCCGAAGACGGTACCCGCCACGGGGAAGCAGATTCGGTCCAGCAGGTACTTGGGCTTGTACCAGATCCGCTGGGAGCAGCCGGTATCCGGTAGATTGGCCTCGCGCATATCCTGCATTCGCGTGTTGAGGCAGAGCGTGTGCCAGCGCTCGTACAGACTTAGACAGATGTTCATGCCGATGAAGGACAGCGCGCGGAGGAGGTCGGTGAAGGAGAAAGCCCAGGCCAGCGAGGGGTGTAGTTGAGAGGCTGGCGTCCAGGCGGAGTAGATGACGGAGAAGAGCATGATGATTGTGAGGTGGCAGGGCATAAAGTGGGCTTCCCAGAGGAGCTCGAGGAGGGCAAAGTGACGAGGGCGCAGGAAGAGACACCGCTGGTTGAAACGGAGGTAGCTCATTGTGCGACGGGCTGCGAAGCCCGAGTCCAGAGCTCCCCACATGTGGCGGAGGGCCTGACGGTACCGAGCAAAGAGGGTGTCAACAGTCCGGCGCCAGCCACGCCCGCCGTCAGCAGAGACATTGCACTGGCTAGCGGGGACGTGAATCACACGAGAGATGACATTACCGGCTGTCTCAAAGTAGCATTTGAGCAGCATGTGCATGTCCTCGCCGATAGCAGTCGGATCCGCGTCCCATCCACCAACCTTTTCAGCCATGGAGAGTGGGAGGGAGTAGACGGAGGTGGGGATGGAGATCCAGGTGCCGGGGTACATGGTGGACAAGCCTGCGAAGCCCCAAAGTAGATCCGCACATCGCACGAGAGCAGGGCTCTCGTGGGAGTTGCGGTCGAAGATGATCGGGCAGCAGTAGAGGGATCGGTCCGCTTCGGTAATGTGTGTGTAATGGAGGCGGCGGATCTCGGTGAAGTAGTCGCGCGAGAGGTGAGTGTCCGCTAGAATCAGAACATTCTGATTAACGGTGATCATCTGCGGAACCAATGCTAGACTTACCATCCATGACGGTCACCACGACATTGCAGCAGTCCAACTTCAACTCCGGACGATGAATCTCGATAATCGTACGCGCGGCGCAGGCCACATTGGAGCTCTTGCCAGCAATCTCACCAGGAATACCAGTGGGATGGAAAGTTGACCGAATGTGCAGGAAAGACTTTTCAAACATGGAAACCAGATGAGCTGCTTTGTCGGAAGCGGTGGCCTCCTTCTGCTCCATGGCCATGTAGATCTATTCCAGGTCAGAGTCTTGACCGTACCATGATTGGGGCTTGCCCAGGTCCTCCTTAGGAATGAAACCTACCTCGTAATGTCTCTTGGCCCGTGGGTGACTGGCCAATACCTTGAGGGTGGTCTCCAGAGTGTGCAAATCCTCACAGTAGTTGGGAATAATGATGGCATGGATCAGCTCCTCCTCTTGGAGCTCATTCACACTGATCGTAGCGTCGTCGAATTTCTTCGAAATAGACGAGTCGGAAGCCAAAGAGATGGGCGACATTGGCTGCTCCATCAGCTCCTCGCCAGTCATTGCAGGTGACTGAATAGGAGTGCGCCAGATGCGCCGGTTGAACGCCTGCTTAGCACTGGTCGTCGCGCTGAAGATGGACCATCCGAGGCGCAGCGTAAAGCCCAGCATGTGGAAGTGAATCAGGACAGCATAGACGATAAAGATGGCCTGAGCCAGGTTGAGTCCCGTCCAGAATCCATCTTGCGGCGCGGGCTTGCTGGGGTGCACTGGATTTGAAGGGAAGAAGTTCTTCCAGAGGGAGGACTTGCAGATGTCGGAGAAGGCACACAGCAGCAGGATTGCCAGGCCGATGATGCTGAACCCGGGCAAACACCGCGTCAGCCATGCCAGCATCATTGTGACTTGAGGGCGACGAGGATATTAAGCAGAGGAATAGACAGCCACCACAGACAACGACAAGAGATCACAGAGAAGAGAAGAATAGCAGGAAGAAAAGGAGAGATTGGATAGCACGCGATTTTTTTCGGAAGCAAATAAAAAAAAAAGGTTATCGCGAGGGGCCCCTGAGACGAGAATGGGTCACCAGGGAGCTTACCAAGTGGACGCCTCTCGGTCTGGGTGGTTTTGCGCCTCGCACCGCCCATCTGCTCATGTTTGGGTCCAGAGACATAGTGACTTGCAATCATCTTGGAGTGGGACTGGATGGGGAGGATCGACTCCGATCGGCAAGTAGATTGGAGTCCCTGAGAGCTTACACGAGAGCAGCTCGGACGAATGAGAGGCGTAAAGTCGGGAGGATGGCGGCGGGTGCGTCAGGGACTCGCTGCGGACCCGAAAGAGTAATTATCACCAGCGAGCAGATGGACTCATGAGGGCAATTGGAAACATGATGCTTGCAGACGTGGTTTCCGGAGTCCGCAAAGTCCATATACACAGCCGTGTGATTTTGTCACAAGAGCCTGGTGCTCATTGGGCCTTGAGTCCTTGACCAAGGTAAAGTTCCTCAGTCCTTGAGGACCTGAGCAGGTCTCGCCGGCTCTGATAGACGGTGCTTCAAGGCCTTGACTATCAGGCCAACTGCACCCACTTTGCAACGGCAAAGACCCTTTCCAAGTGGAGCGCAGTGCAAAGCTTGGCTCAACGTGACCAGTTGATTGGCGAAGATGCTGCTTATCTCAGCAGGGGTGGTCCACCTGGGTGCACGTTCCCTCGAGCCATGCTTTCCGCGAGGGCCAATTAGCATCGCCCGCGCTGGAGCGTGCTACTCTCGAAACAGTCCAGTTGATGGACTCGCTTCCAAAAGGAACTCGGTATAACAGAGTCAGGTTCGGTGAACATCATGGGGCCTGCTGCCTGCTGCTGTTCACTCGGCTGAAGAAGCCCACTCCCCTTAACCTTCCAGCACCGGGCAGGCGTCAGCTCCTATACATCGTCTTGCGACTTAGCAGAAACGTGTGTTTTTGGTAAACAGTCGCTTGGGCCTATTCTCTGCGGCCACCTCGGGCGTTAACCCTAACGTGGCACCCCTTC
>JAXQJV010000597.1:0-16547 GCA_037042255.1 Penicillium sp. PG106-07D
CAGGGGGAATATGTTATTCCAAGCCCCCCCCCCCCCCCCCCCCCCCCCGATATTCTCTCTTTCTTTCTGTTCTCTAGTCTTGATTCCTTCGTTGAATGCACAGGTTTCTCTCGATCTCCTCTTGGCACGTAACATGTTCTAACTCTGCTTCGAAGCTAAGCCCAACATCTCGGAGACACTCTTGACGACATATTCTTGATCACCCGACGAGCTAATCAAGACCCAAAAACTATGTATACTTCGACATCGGGAAATTGCGCGAGGAAGCCGATAAAGTTTTTAAAGAGCTGAAACTCAAAACCGTTCGATGTTAATTGATATCATCTCATGTCAACTTATTGCTCTTATGGCTAGAATTTTGATTTAATGCCGGTCAGCCATCAGCCTCGGTTGATATGAAACAATATGCGTACACCATGGCCGAATCCCTTGCTATTAGGCATTGGATTGGCAGGATCGACGGGAATGGTGTTGAATTCGTCCTTGCGCCATCATGAGGCGATTATCAAGGCTGACACAGTGTCAAACGAGCTCGGTCAACGTTGCATGTGGGTGCTTGATTTCCACCTCTACAGAGATATGCCCATGAATGAAGCAGGGGTCAAAGAAGATGCTACAGCCTTCTAGCACAATGATTAAATTCTATCCTCGACCAGCCAAAAAAAATCTACATATGGGAGGAAAGGAATATGCGGCGAATATATTCATCTCTATCGACGCAGGATCTCTCTGTTACAATGGGAATTGTCCCGCCCGAAGTAATTGTGTAGTGGCTTCGACTAGCGGAACATATCCGGACCCTTCTATCTGAATCCAGTACATCTGATCTTCACATCCGACAGGCGAAAATCCCTCCTTGCGGAGTCCAACCTTGACTTTCTTCATGATGGTTGACACCCGCTCGGTTCCACTTCCATGACTGGGGCTTTGGCCAGGCGCTGCATTGGCACCGCTCCGGATAACGCGCAAAAATCGTGGGATGGCATACGTCGGGATGCCGTGCTCAGAGCTTACTAACCACTGCTCCAGCTCACCGAGGATGTTGTCCTGTCGGTTCCGTGATTCTGCATGAAACTCAATGGCCGCACAGCCTAATTGCCCTTCATACCCGTATTGGTTCATAGGAATGGCATAGACATTGACAGATGCCACATCAGGATGGCGGCTGAGGCAGTTCTCGACTTCTGTCGTGGATATGTTATGACCCTTGACCCGGTAGGTATCCCCGAGGCGATCAGAGAACGAGATATACCCGTCAGCATCCATAACGAGTGCATCACCGAGCCGGAAGAATTCGTCACCCTTGTTGAACACATCACGCAACGTCTTCTTTTCTGTAGCCTCCATATCCCCGATATAGTCATGCTTCCGCTGAATAGGAGGCTTGATACGGCAGATCGCTTCCCCCAGTTCGTCCGTCTTAGCCGGAATGCAGAACCCTGTCTTCGGGTCTCGAATAATTTCCCCGGATACAAGATCCGCCTTGACAATGTAGAACGTGTCTTGCCCAAATCGTCTCATCAGGGGACCCCAATGGGCGACCTTGCCATTTCCTGCATCATTCCGGGTCGAGTTGAGCAATGATGTCGTCGCCTCCGTCGCACTATAATATTCCACAATCCAGTCCACACCGAACCGCTCCCGGAACGTCTTCCAGACAGTCGGCGCGAGTCCTAGCCCATATGCTAACGTGACGTGATGGTCCTTTTCATTCGGGAAGCGGGGATCCGGGGGGGACTGGACGAGATATCGAAGCATTTCCCCGATATATAGGATAGCATTCGCATTGGATTTCCGAATGTCAGCCCAGAACTCGCGGCGAGAAAACCGGCGAGCGAGAATGACAGTACCAAATGTCATCAACACTGCAGGCATTGCTGCTACCCTGTACACACCTGGTCAGATAAGCAAGTACTGAATATAATGTGCCAGAGCATATCCTTACTGTGCTGTACCGTGGAACATAGGCAGACAGATATAGAACCTTCGACGGATATCAAACATACCAGGCCATCTGCTGTGGTTGGAGAGCATCAGGCAAAAGCCAGCGGGATAAAATACAGCTTTGGGTAGGCCAGTTGTCCCAGAAGTAAAAAGAAACTGCACCGGCATAGTGAGACCGATTTTTGGTCTTTGGGACTTTGGGTAGTCATCTGTTCCTGGCTTGGCCGGAGGGAATTTTTCGTGGTCCCAGTATACAACCCCGTCCGGTAAGGATTCTGGCGGAGAGGCATACGTCCCCGCGTCGTAGATGATGGTTGTCGGGCAATGATCTGGAACACTATCATGACAGTCATGATAAGTCTCTTGAATCACGCCCCAAAGCTCCGTGGTACAGATGAGGAACATGGCTTTGCAAAGCCTGGCGCAGTGTCTGATATGCTCGGCTTTAAACTTGGTGTTGATTGGGGCGGGGATGGCCCCGAGTTTGAACAACGCCCACCAGGTGAAGATGAACTCGGGCGAATTGTCCATAAACAGACACACCACTGTTCGGTTGGTGACACCAGCGTGGGCCAATGCTTCAGCCACACGACCGATCTCTCGTCTAAACTCGTTGTACGACCAGCTTCGACCTTCGAACTGGAGCGCCTCATCCGACCCAATTGTATCTCGTACTGCATGAGAGGCATGTACTATATGGTAGAATGACCAGTCGTCTTCCCCATGCTTTTCAAATAAGCTCTGGGAAAAATTTTGGCTTTGTCGTCCGCTTCGAATCTGGGCCAGGTCGCTGCTCACGGAGAATTTCGCGTCTAGGTACATAGTTAGCGCCGTTAAGGCGGCGCCTCCCAGTATTGCGTTAGGCAATACGTCCATTTTCCATATGTGATTATAGGTAGGTAGCGGGGTCATAACCTCAAAGAATTTATAAGGGTCTTCTTACCTACCGAGGTTCCGCTTGCCTTCTCCAGGCGCGGCTTAGCCCCCATTGTATTGCCGCGGTTATACACGCGCTCGTCCCGAGACAGTTTGGACATAGCACTTAGGCTCATTACATTAAACAGCTGTACTGAATAAGCGGATCTATTAACCACAGACAATTTGCCGTGCAGTAACAGCCCAGATCTTGTGATAGGAAGAGTTGTTGCCGCAAGTCAACTTCGGGCGACTTTGCCTAGGAGACGCCCTGCCAAAATTAATTACGGAGTTGCAGCAGGAGCGCCTAGATCTTGAGGGCAGTCCGTGTCAATAGTCTATACTTATACAATTGGAAGAACACCTACTCAAGTACTGGCCAAATAAAAAATGAGGTGATGAATACAACTGATGTCAGCCGATACTTGGCTGCTGAATATCCAGTTCCTTCGAGATTTGGGAATTGTTTGTTAAAATGTCCAAGGCTTTGAATTGTATCTCAGGAAACATGCGCATGTCTTTGAAGATAAGAACCGAGTCCGCGTAGCATTTACATTTGATTTACTGTTGCCTTATTCTGTTAGCCAGCAAAGCAAGATGAGACGAACAAAATAAGAACCCGTAGGCTGAATGTGTGAACAATATAGATCCTTTATGTCCCTATGATCAAGCAAAAGAAGGCTGGATCTTTCCATTGGCCCGTTCCAGCAGTCGTACTGGCATAAGCACCTTGTAGACATGTGAGGCCCAAGCACAGCATACTCGTCTCGAATCTTTTGGGTCAATAATCTCCTCAACTCCAAACGCATTGGCCGTCCGGACTGGATTCATCAGGCGTAGATACTCCTCTTCCAGTTCTTTATAGAGTTCCTCCTTCTTCCCAACCTTTTCAGCTTCACGAAGCTCATGTCGATGCCCCACCTCGATACCCCCGTCGAGAGGAAGCGAGCCCCATTGCCCGGACGGCCATGCAACCCGCATAATAGGATCACGACAATCAAGCATGACACCGCCGGCCACACCAAACACGCGCCGTGTCACGATACTGAAGACCGGCACCGTGGTGCTGAAGTATGTCTTGGCGAGCTCTACCCCCCAGCGCATGGTGGCGGTGCGCTCGGCGACGGTACCGATGGCGTAGCCCGCTATATGATAAATAAAGTCAGCGTAAGCCTGTAGCTGTTGTTGATATACATATCACATACGGACGTCTAGGAACTGCAGAATGGGCAGGTTCATAACATCGCACAGTTTTAGCAGCCGAGTCAGTTTCTGGCTACCCGCCGCATCTAGTGCACCGCCATTCACTTCGCAGTTGAGCGAGACCACGCCGACAGGACGCCCACCAAGGCGTGCAAGCCCACCGATAGCGGTTCGGCCCCATAGGGGTCCAATCTCAAACCATGAATCCTTGTCGACCACAGATTGGATGATAGCGCGTGCGTTATACATACGGGCTTGTCGCCGTGGGATTATGCTGCGCAACCCGATGTCTTCACGGTCTTCAGGGTCAGTACAAGGAACCACGGGAGGTGCTTCGCTACCAGAGTTGGGGAGGTAGCTCAAGACCCTACGTAGTTGCTCGTAACATTCTGCTTCGTTGGCGGCTAAATTATCAATAGTGCCGTTCGTGCAGTGAACCATCGGTCCTCCTAAGTCGCGAAAGTCAAGACCTTCCTCGAATGTTGCGCCCTCCACAACTTTGGGACCGGCATTAAAAAGCGAGCCGATGTCTGCTGCCATGACGGAGAAGTGGCATGAGACTACCCTCGCTGCGCCCAGGCCAATCTAAGGTAATTGTCAGCGACGCACTCATATAACGACAAAAGGTCTGGGATGATATACAGCAGGCCCGACAACTGCACCGAGATTTGGAATCCCCATGTTCAATTGTTGCACCATTGGTTTAAATGGAGACACATGGGGAATATAACTCCATCCCTCCTTGCGGATAGTCGTCACGCTGCCTCCGCCAGAACTACCATCCACTAGCTTGATGACTGGTAATCTTAACGCAACCGCTAACTTCTCAACATAGACCGTCTTCCCAGCAGTTGCGCCATCCGCGTGCCCTGCACGGATACTGAAGTCGTCGGCCGTGAGTAAAATCTTTCTGCCATGGAGCGTGCCTGCTCCCTGGACGTTATTGCTCGGTACAAACGAAACTGGCTTCTCTTGCATGGGCGCGGTCTTCTTCCATGTTACTGTTCCAGAGACAGAACCAATTTCTTGGAACGTGTTAGGATCGAGAAGCTGTTCTATGCGTTCTCGTACCCATAGCTTTCCGGCTTGCTTCTGTCGCACATAGCCACGGCGGCTAGGGTCTGGCTTTTCGGCAATTGCGTGGAGGGTGGCGATTTGGCCCAAGACATCAGAGTAGTCTGGTGGGAGACGGGAAGCTGGGGTCTTAGAATTTGATTTTATCTTCTGTGGGTTTTCGGTCGATGGCGATATATGCGACGAGACCTGGTTCAGCCGTTCGGTGGCTTGCACTTTGTCGCTCCGGTTTGAAGACAATGCGTCGCCGTCTTTCGCCATATTCTCAATTTCTTCCTTTCGAAAATTGATTTCATAGTCAACTAGGTCCTCATTCATCATTGACGGTGATTTTAAAAGAACGGATGATTGGCCTTCCCGAGGGCCGAGCACAAATGCTTCAATAGCGGTTATACAACGGTGTAGTTCGGCATTCCCGAGGGCCGAGAATCGCAAAACCAAGCTATGAGGGAACCAGTACAAATGTTCTGCAGTATACAATTTTTACATCAATTACACTTATCCCTTATCTTCTCAGTCACCTGTTTGTGCAGTCCATCGAGACCTGCTTTCGCATCCCTTTCTGTTACCCTTCCCAGATTCTGCGCTTCGCCAATGTCGCCATCACCGGACTCACGACCTATTAGGCGGTTGTTGGTCGCAAACAGGTACGGCAACACAGTAAATGCAGGACTGTTCAGATTACTTATTAATCTTACCCTAGAGGTGAAATTGCTGTTCGCATTCTGCATGCTGCACGGGAGTTGCCTGATCCAGTCGAGACATTCGCCCTCTACACATCAGACGACCGCTCGCATTGCGATCTAGGGCGACCACATCATATAATCCAAATCCCATCCGCATCGTCCTACCTTGATATACCGCTTCTTTTAGATCTAGCTCGGGAGCACTCTATTGACTCCGTGCACCCGGGATATGGATTTCTTAGTGAGAGCGCTGATTTTGCGTACCGCATGTTGCACGAAGCGGGGGCTATAGTGATAGGGCCAGGGTGGCAGAACCTCGCACGCACTGGGGACAAGCTCCAGGCGAAAAAGCTAGCAGAGCAATGTGATGTCCCGGTCTTAAAAGCTATGGCCCAACCCACGGTCGATGCTAAAGAAGCACGATTCTTTGCGAGACAAGTCGGCTTCCCAGTTATGATTAAAGCTGTGGACGGAGGAGGCGGCCGAGGAATCCGCCTTGTTCGCGAGAAGGAGGAACTGGATAATAGCATTCAACGTGCGATTAGTGAGTCGCCGTCCCGGACGGTCTTTGTTGAGAAAGCCGCAGTAGACGGATTTCATCACGTTGAGATCCAAGTCATCGGTGATGGCACAGGCCAAGTCCGACATTTATGGGAAAGGGATTGCAGTGTGCAGCGGCGATTTCAGAAAGTGGTGGAATGCGCTCCAGCACTGACATCGTGTCAAGACAGAGGTTTGATAAGCCAAGTTATCGACTCAGCACTAAGAATGGCAAGTGAGATTCAGTACCGGTCACTTGGGACTTTCGAGTTTCTTGTCAATGAAAGACGAGGAGAGTTCTATTTCCTCGAAGTTAATCCGCGTCTACAAGTTGAACACACTATTACGGAATCTATCAGCGGCATTGATCTAGTGCAGACACAGCTTCTGCTGGCCCAGGGACACCTGCTTGATGACCTAGGTCTCGGATCTAAGGTCAGCGCAGGAGTACCGCCACGTGCGAATTGCTTCTCTATCCAACTCCGTCTGTGCGCTGAGGACCCGAACAATAATTTTGCCTTAAGTATCGGCAAGGTGACAGAGTTCACTGTCCCTAGTGGACATGGCATTCGAGTAGACACCAATGTCTCTGGCTCGAATGCACCGATTGTTGGTCCCAATTTTGATAATCTGCTGGCCAAGATCATCATCACCGCATCTACCTGGGAAGCAACAGTCAGAAAGGCTCAACGCACATTGATGGACACAAAGATAGGCGGTGTCAAGACCAATATCAATCTCTTGCGAGGTATTGTGGCTCATAGCGATTTTATGGCGGGCCGAACCGACACGCAGTGGCTGGAATCAAAGCTTCATGAAGTGATTCGCCTAGGCGATAGCGTATCGATGCTCCGAGAACAGGAGGATTCAGTTGGCCCTTCGCAGCAGTCGATAGTGCAGGGTAATGTGCCATCTTCCAGCTTGTTGTTCCGGAAAGGCGATGCATGGTCCATTACACTAGGACCGCTTGGAAAGTCCCAACTCCCACAACAGGTCGCACATCATTTGCGTCTTACCCGAGTTCTACGCAATGAATTCCCTACTTCTCTTGTCGCTGAGATTGAATACACAACCCCGTCCTCGCAAACCGCGATTCCTTACCGGATGCAGCTCAACACGACATCTACTGCGGCATCGGCATTGGTCTCTTCCTCACATCGCCGAGGGGATCCAAAGAACCCGAGGCATGTTGTCCTTCCTCTATCGGGCAAGCTTATTGAGGTTTTGGTGGCGCAGGGGGAGGAGGTTGCCAACAATCAAGTTCTAGCATTTGTCAAGCAGATGAAGATGGAGTTGGAAGTGAGGAGTCCTCGAGCTGGCAAGGTCAAATGGGTATATGAGATGGAGGATGACGAGGAAGATGTCGCTGAAGGAATGTTACTCGTGGAATTGGAAAAAGAACAAAGCGCGGTGGAAGTGAGAGGAAAGCTATGAGTGCCTTCCTAGGGCCAGGGTGCATCTGTATTCAGGGATTGATTCATCGTTGTCATCGACGAGGCCTATGTTCAACATACTGATGATGCATTCTTCATTTTGTTTCTTTGTTTTACTTTACACTTGAACTTACCTACAGAGCTATTTTGATTTTGTGCTCTTTTTTCCCCTGTCCCTCCACTTTGCGCTGTTCGACTTTCTCTCTAACCCATTGGGGAGACCGTGGGCGCTCGTCACGACGGTTCATCTGATGGCCCAACTGTGATTTATGGCGTAGCTAAGGACATGATGATTTAATGATCATCTGCTGTAGACTCCTGTTTTGCTGCCTAAGTATAGAGTGGGAACTATATGTCGTGGTTGGAAGACCTGTTGATATAGATGTTTATGAACATACTGCATTGGTGGAAAGGAAGAACAGAATTGCAAGCCCTTATATTCATATAACCCTGCTTGACATAACTGCTATGGTTGCAGTACTTATTTGGACCTTGAATATACATATCATTCAGTATGTGTATCTGAAGCCCTCCAAGCCCTCAATTACAGTTTTCCCCTCCTTCTGCTTCTTATTCTGGACAAAGAAATATGTCGAGGTGATGCAGACTGAGAGAAATGTCAAGCATCCAGCTGCGATACAGGTGTATAGGCCCGGTCTTCAGTTTAATTAGCATGTAGTCCACGAACTAGTTCTCATTTCGTTGACGATCCGCGGTAAAGCTCACCTGTATGTTGGCGCATCCTGGCTTCGAAAGGTCAGGGAACCAATAATACCACCAATACCTCCAGCACCAACAATAGTTGCTGAGCAGAAAGCGCGTCTCCACACGCCTCGGATGTTGTTGGCTTGGTAGGTCAAACACAAGGGAATATTTGAGTTTGCTCCCGCGACAATGAGAAAAGCTCCGAAATATCTCGCACCGCTTGGTTTTGCGAAACCCAAAACAACCACCCCGATTACTTCAACGATGCAGTTGAAGAGAAGAAACGGAGTTCGAAGCCCGATTCTGTCGGATATGAGGCTTTCGGCAAATCCAAGGATGGATGCGACGACATAACACTGGCATATTTCGATCAGCCGTGTTATACTTTCGCCTGTGTGGCACTGAAGGAAATCTTACCGGAGTGCTCAGACAATTAGACGCCGCCTCAGAAAACCCAAGCCCCTCACGCAGGACAATAGGGAGGAAGTAAGCCGCAGCGTACGTGACCAGCGATGTGAGACCAAAGTTAGCAGCGAAGAACCATATCTTCCAATCCAGGGCGTTCTTCAAGTATGAGCCCAATTTGAAAGGAGACGTTCCAACGTCCTGCCTGTCTCTATTAATTCGATCAATGACAGTCTTATTTTCGTCTTCCGTGAGGAACTTCCAGGATTTTTGCGCATCCTCCGGGAAGTCGACGATGAGGAAATAGGCTGCGAAACCAAAGGCAATGGTGAGAATTCCCTCCAAAAGGAAGATCCATCGCCAGCCTGCGTGACCTCCGACCCCGTCCATTCTCGACAGCTGGTACAGATTTAACATTCCGATTCGAAGAGTAGTTCTGTACTGGGTTGACCTACACCATATGCCAGGATACCGCCGAAGCCTGCAATAAAAGACCCGAGGAGATAGAAGGCAGCATTTCGTTTTGCAACCTCAGCTGATGAGCAAGTCAAAAAGGGTTCCTTTCGTTCCGTGGTGTATGATTACCTCTGATGTACCAGGAGCTCAACAGGTACACGCAACCCGAGAAGAACCCGGCTTCGAAAATTCCCAACAAACATCGCAGAGCAAGCATAGATTGCCAGCTTTGAACGAGGCCATGCCCAACAATTACCAAACCCCAGGAAATCACAATTCCAGATAGGAAACGGCGAGGACGAAGTTTCCGGGCAATTGCAGTCATCGGCGGCTGAAATAATATGTAAAACGGGAAGAAGAGGAGGATCAAAAGGGACTTGGTGCATTTGGCCTCAGTATGGTATTTCCGAACGCCGTAGGGGTGAGGAAGAGACTAACATAGGCATTTCCTTTGAGGCCGAGGTCTTTGTCCATGCCAGCGACATAACTTTTTGATTATCAGATTTGGTATCTTGGGGATGAGGCCATTGAGTGGACATACGCATTCTATTCTTCTTGAGTCCACGGTTTTTGAAAGCTCAAGCAGGAAGGGTACTCACAGGCAAATTGACACGGTCGACTAATGAAGTGGTATACAACACCCCGAGCACAAGGCAAATTCTTAGATCTATCTTCCTTTTGATCCGGCTCACCTGGCTCTGATCCGGTGTATCAACCTCTCCCTCAAGCTCAGAAAGATTCTCCTCATGCTCTGATATTTTAGCCATATGATCTGCTGGAGAAGTCATTGTCGGTCGTGGTGGTTTCTTCTCTTGATACGTTGAAAAGGGAAATGGACGTGGTTCCGTATAATTAGTTTATATCAACTTGCGGGGCCCCGGGCCCCCATTTCCTGGGGTAGTCCAATGTGGAACAAGCTCTTGTCCAAAGGGTCGAGGTGGATGTTGATTCGTTTCGGCTATCTATTTGTGATCCTATGGTCCACGTCAGGCGAAGGATCCTGTTGGTATGGTTAGATTATTAGATAGCCGCGGCTATCAAAGTTAACTTTTTGTGGCTTAGCGCTTGGACATTACCTAGCCCTTTAAAAGTTTAGTGCATGCTTCGGCTCTTGTCGGTACTTCGGGGGACCTCCGCACCTCCCTCACTCCTTCGTTTCGGTAAATGACACTCATCTAGGACGACTGCTCAACATGGACAAACCTGGGGCTCTTGATGGAAAGGTCAAAAAGCGCGCTGGCAGAGCCTGTGCATTGTGCAGGTCTCGCAAAGTGCGGTGCGATGTGGTCCGCCAAGGGCCCCCATGTACCAATTGCCACTTGGATTCGGTGGAGTGCATCGTTCCTCGTAGTAGGCGCCGTAAGTATGTATTGGAGGCAAAGACACGTCTAATGATCTCTGTAGCTGATTATTACTCTGATGAAACAGAGTGTCAAAAGCTAGCAAGTCAGCTGACCCTGCCGTCGCGCAACCGGGAGCAAGTAGACGGAGCGCCCCAGAAATATTATCCCAACAGGCCGGTCACCACCATCGTGAAGATCGCACAATCTCGGAGACTGAGACGCCGTGCACTGCGAATGGCAGACATGTCAGTATAGCAGAGGAGCGACTAGCACCTTCCTGTTCAACGACAAACAGTCTCCACGACATCGTTCGTCCAAGTCTACCGGCCTTCATCAGACCTCTTCCCGCGCTCTTGGACCAAGCTGACCTGCGATATCTTTATGAGAAAAACGCTTTCTCGCTGCCTACGGACGCATTCCGCAATGTATGTCTAGCACGCTATCTCGAGTTCACTCATCCACTGCTGCCTTTGCTGGACAAGGCTCAGATCTTATCGATCTTGGACGACGAAAACCGTGGCAAGAGACCGATGGCCCTCCTCCTGTTCCATGCCGTCATGTGTTCTGGATTGACGTTCGTGGAGAATGAGATCATCGAACGAGAAGGTTTTGCTTCCAAACACTCAGCCCGCCGTACATTTTTCAATCGGGCCAAGGTGAAACTCTCCCTGTTCATTCCTCAATACTGTCGATATTCAAGGAACTTATATGTTCTCTAGGTCCTTTTCGACTGCAATACGGAGCCAGACAGGTTCGTCGCTGTGCAGGCCGCACTGCTCATGAGCACCTGGTATCCGGGACGAGAAGAGAAAAAAGATCCATGGTACTGGGCAGGCACTGCAATTTCTCTGGCCTACTCGATCGGACTGCATCTGCAGCCCGACGAATCGCGGAATGATTCAGAACAGCATCTTCGCCGCCGGGTGTGGTGGTGCACTTTTGCTCGCGAACAGAAGAATGCATTAGCCTTGGGCCGTCCGGCCAGGACAACCTACTACGGCGTTGCAATGCTTTCCCCAGAAGATTTTGACGATAATATAAATGTCTCCGCTGGTGTTCATCCTCCCGAGGTGATGCAATCTCTCAGTGTTCTCGAGGACCGGGCGACGCAGGATGCATTGGCTGGACTGTGTATAGAACACATGAAGCTCTGCGTCTGTATCGCTCATTTCCTATCCACGACCTTCAAAAGTCGCCAGCAAGTGGAAGGCAATAATCGAGATGATTATAACGAGTATCCACCTGCATCCCCATCTAGCCGCCTCAACGACTGTGCGCAAGATTTCTCCAGGTGGTACCGTGAGATGCCTCTTGACCTCCATTACGAAAACGACGCCGCAACGTCAAGCCCGTGTATTCCCAAATGTGGCCGCAGCCTGATCGTGCATAAAGCCACGGTCCATATCGTCTACTATGTAGCAGTCAGCGCGCTATACCGTCTCAAGGCCTTATCCCCTAGCTCAGCCTGGTGTAACAGACACGGCGAGCTGCAGGTTCCGCCCCAGCGCATTCTGCGACACGCTGCCTGGGAGCTGACTAGCGTTAATTGGGAGCTCTACCAGTCTGGCCTATCGCCATACTCATCGACGACGGCCGTCGGAAGCATCAGCGCGGCTATGTTAATACATCTACTGGACACCAAGTCACCCATTGAGACCCTCAGGCGGGCCGCTCTCCAGCGTATCCAGGAGTGTAAACAGTTTTTTCTTTCACTGCGGGGTGCTTATGGGACCGAGATTGAAGCACTAGAGTACCTAAAGGCAGCGGAACGGCATGATGTTGACTTCCCTGTCTCTGAGGAGAAGCAGACAGCACCCATGAGGCACATAGCAGCTCAAAGTTCAAGAAATGTCCACCGGCAACTAGGTGACCCCAACAGGGAGTCAATGCTGATGAGGCCGCGCAATTCGCCCTCTGCAGCTGTGGAGTTTCAAGACGTTCTTGGGTTGGAGTCTCCACCTCTCATGGGTGTCGACGAGATGTTCTGGCAATCGAGCTTCGAGGGGTTATCCAGCTACGATCTTTTCGGTTTCAACTTACCTCATTACGATCAAAGGGTCTCACCCAATGGGTCGACGGAGTTCGATATGGCTCGTATGTTTGCAGAGAGTTGAAGCTGTCCACTCCCAAATAAATAAGCGGCGGAATAGAATTCACGCCGTTGATCTGTTGATTATGTTGAAAACGATGCACTAAGTCGCACATGTATGTTTCGAAGTCTAGTGGGATTCTCCAGCATGATCGCAGGGGAAAGTCCAGCAACGGTTGGGGCGAAATGGAAAAGACAAAACTGTGAATTCAATAGACCCAGTAAACTTGCATTCACGCCCATCAACAAAATTGCACATCTCCCCTAGTTCTGATCACCACAGCTTAAAGACACCTCCCATCACATCGCCAAATTCGTTACCAGCCATCGTCTTAGATCCTGGTCGCTCATGCACTGCCTTGAGCACTTTGAATGTTTCAGACCAAGACACGCTGACAGCATCATTGTCCCAGGCGTCCGAGTCAGAACCAGCCGCGGGTACGTTCGCGGGGTCAGCTCCGAGCGATAACTGAGGAGCAAATAACCCTCTTGGTACCGGAGACTCGCCCAAAGGTGTTAGGCGAGTAAGGTTTCTTTGGGTGGCGTTTGAGGAGGGGGTACTTTGTGAATCCATTGCGTCGTTGTGTTGGAGGGATGGTTGGCTGAGGGAGGGACGGCGAATAGAATTATTGGAGGCAGGAGGCAATTCTGTTCTGAGGTCTGAATCTCCCATCTGATCAAGTCCATCAGGATTTCCGTCTATCGGGGTTCCATTATCCTTGGGAGACGTTGCAGCAGCGTTGTCTTGCTCTTGAGCTGCGCAGTCGCGTTGCTGTCCTGGTAGATTGCCAGCTCCACTGTCGTCGTCGCCGTTGAGCGAGATCGCATCGCTGGGGTGGCTGACTGAAATTTCGGCCCTCTCTCTGTCTGAATTCGGAATGCCTATGCTTTGTGGAGACGCATGAGCTTGCCATCTCGGCGCAGTCCTGCCGCAGCTACTTCTTGCTGCCGTGATATTCCACAAAGTCCGAGCCAATTTCTCCGCTGGTCCCTGTATCGCAGACATGCCAATGAAAAATTGTTGCAGAATTTCAAGGGATCGGCGACCCGAATCTACTAGACTGCTGCCTTCGATGTGTGATATGTTAGCTAAAAGTACTCCGGCTGCAAGAGCACCTTGCTGAACCGATAGGGGAGAGATGGCGCCGAGTTCAAATCGTTCTCGAGACTCGGAGATGAGATCCGCTATCTGCATCGCGCTCGTAAGCAGAATGCTGCAAATATATTCGGATAGCTGGTTGATGTTGACACCCATGAACCGGTCCATAGTGCTCATTAATGATTCCTGAGACGCAAAAGGACGATATAGCAGAATCAGAACGGCATGATATTGTTGGCTATAAACATAATTCTGTTAGCTGTTTCTAGCCTTATCACGTTTCATGTATTCCTTCTCTCTTTTTTTCACTTTTGTCGGGTGGGGCGGTGGTTTTAGGGTTGGGTTTTACCTACTAGAGAAGAAAGAGACCTGGGGGAGCAGACTGTTTTGTCTGATCGTTCCAACTTAGATGACTCGGGAGACTGCTATGCCAGCTTTGTAGCCGACTGTGCAGTTCCGATAACTGAAAGAAAGGGTTTTCGATGCAGCGGATCGATTGCGATTGAAGCTGCTCTATGGAATTTGTGGCGATACTCATCAGCTCCAGGTGTGCATTATAAGCCTGCGAACTCAGATCCTGCTTCGTAGTCAATGATGGCGGATTGCTGCGAAGGTGATGAGATGTATCAAAGTGCAGACGCCTAGACTGATCGCGCGGCGTCGCGTCGAACTTGTGGTTGAACAGAGCCCTATGACTTGACGAACGAGAGATATCAACATGAAGGATCGCTGAACTGTACGCATGGATACTCACCTATCAAGAAGGCTAGCCGCACGCAATGCCATACGCTGAACAATGATTTCATCATCCGAAACTGGCGTGTCAAGAGCATGTTGACGATTCTGGATTTCTGCAATTATGGTGAAAGCGGTACCTATAGGCCATGAATATTGGATTTCTTGCCATGTTTTAGACGAAGACCTACCTAGGTAGAGCCTCGCTGTGAGGTCTCGTGCTCGCTCCCACTCGAGTTGAGCAAGAATTATGACAGCTTGCGCATACGTGATACTCCTCCATTCATTCCGTGATGATAGATCATCTATAATCAATCTGAGGCTTCTGTGCAGAACGGAATCCCAACCAGGAAGAGAGAGCTGCAGGACATCTACACGCCTGTGATCTGCGCGTCGAAGACCCATGGCAAGGGCTGCGAGATGAAGCTCCGGAGAGCAGAAGTCTCCATAATTTTCTTCGAGGCTAGCTAGAAAGGCCCCCTTGTGCACGACAGGTATGCACGAGTTGAAGCGGCTCCAGAATTGGTCGAGTAAATAGCTTCGCAAAGCAGGGTCCAGCCCCTTGATGATGGAAACGCAGTGATCTGCCGAGAGGATCGCAGCATCAGCACAGGATGCGGTATAGAGGTCGAAGTCTAGACCGATATCTTTCCCAGTGTTGCTATACAATTGACACGGTTGGTTGGGACTCGCTCCTGTCCTAACGTTCCCAGAGGAGTCGAATTTATCTCCACCCAGGAGATTCAACAGCCGGTCAGGCGATATCTCGTACGAAGACGATATCTCATACGAAGAGGATGCATCTGTATTCCCTAGACCCAAGATTTTTGGTCTAGAGTAGGGTCTGCACATGTTGATCAGCACAGAGTAAACAGCAGGTGCTTTCCGTCCGGACAGGAGACTCTTACCCGTCCCGGCGTGCGCCCTTCGACTTTCCAGACACAAACGGCGGCCCGCGCCGATGGAGACAATTCTCGCTAGCCATTGCATGCAACACCTGGAGGGCCTATCAACACTTCTGCGTCCTGCGTGGGAGAAGGAGTGGAGCGGGTAGAGGTGATATAGGACGAACCTCTGATCGGCGGTTTGGGCATGAGTTGTATCTCACTGGGGGTAGATCTTGGCCAGGGAGAGATGCCAGTGAGTCCCGCGCAAAAGGGCGAGTGCCCATATCCTGCAGAGTAGAATCTACAGATCATTGAAAAGTAGATGGTAACGCCGCGTTCAATTTCGAGTGGAAAACTTACCCCTCATCTCGGCATTCTCCGCGAGTGGGCTCTCTCTGTTGCCGGGTACTTCAAGTTGGATGCAAGCCCCACCTTTTGTTATCTGCCACGCCCCAGCCCCGCACTAGCAAGTTATCACTTTCTCAACGAGTTGTTGTTGACTATATCTATTTGTAGTGGGGACTCAGGCCACACCTATTAGTGGGACTTGGTGGTTTTCATTTTCGTATTGTCTTTAGAGCCTTGTTTGATTGGTTTGACATGAGGGATCAGGATATTCTTTATGATTCGAACGAAACTAAGAACAAGCATAGATCGAACAGGCAAGAAAACAAGCAAGCACAGTGGATAGTTCAATTACTCCTACACATTCTTTTGATCTCGTTACGCTCTTATATGAGATTTCTCTCCTTCATTTTAGCCTTCTGAGTACCTTTCCCTTCTCTCTCATTCCTTGTTACTCTCAACCATGCTTCATCCTACAGTACGTTGATTCGATGGAGATATCCATTTAATCTTGCCATGCCAGTTCGGAGTTGGACAAGCACGCTTGCTTCTTTCCACGATAATGGGTCATACAGCTGTCGTGTGTTACCCCTGGGAGTGCCGCATCTTCTCGTTTGTCGTGTTTCCCGACGTTCTCTGGCAAGCCTTTGAACTAAACTCTCTAGCTAATCCCGGTAGAGCTTATAAT
>JAXQJV010000598.1:0-16517 GCA_037042255.1 Penicillium sp. PG106-07D
GATAAGGCCTCGGAGCCGGACTGCGTCGCCCTCTACCGTCGGCCGGTAGAGTCGCCATACACTATGGTTCACGTGTGTTCGGTATAGGCGGCTCCTAGATAGGAAGCACGTCTAAGTTCTGGCTCTGGTGATCGTCGATAAGGGCTTCCATGCTAGCCCTCGATTTCATCATGTTGAACTGCAAGATTCGGAGGTTGTTTTCTAATATTATAGGGTAGGGGCGCTAGCAGGCTTCTAACATAACGGGTCTCCGGTGGCGTGTTTACTACTATAGTCTAGGCAGTGGGCTCTAATGCTAGGTAGGCATCTGGTTCGTTCATGCTGGCCGCCGTAGTAGCCGCACCGAGGGTCTTCCCTACACGACCATGCGAGGTGACCGAACCCCTGGTAGCGAAAGCACCGCTTCTTTTTAATTTCGAATTTCTCTACTCGTCCAACGCAGTGTTAGTCGATCATAAGGCCATTATCGAGCAACTATTGTACGGCTTCCGCTGGTCAAACTAAACGTCTAGAGAGCCGAAGACACCTAGCGTTTGTCTCTTTTCTTTAGCTAGGCAATACCTTTAATTCGGAACCCGCGTTTCTACAGGTCGTTCTCTTGTGTGATCTTCTGGATGGCTCGTTCTTTGTCTTGCTCGAAGTCTAGTCCTCCCGTTGGTACGTGGTGTATAACCGCCCTGAATCGTGGTTTGACCAGCTTGATCCCGTTCCCTAGTTCGCGTAGCCATTCGAAATTTTTACGCGCCATCTCCGCTGATGATGAGTCTTTGAATCGGATCACATATCTAGTCTTAGTGGTGCCGATTCCTGCTACCTATACGTCTTGAGTAGAGGGGGCGTTTAATAACGCCGTTCTAATACGATTGTTCGCTGCAGGGATAGGCATATATCGTCCGAATCAGTTCACTGTTCCTTCCGTCTCTAGATCATTGGTAGGAGACTGCTGGGTGCTGATTCGGACACAATTCTGGTCTTTGTCTGGGCGTTGGCTTCTCGGCTGGGCGTCCACATTACCCGCGCTAGCAGCTACGGCGGCCCACGACCGAGTCGAGGACGCCGGCGGAGGACGGTCGAGCTGTGCCCGCAGAGCTTTGCCTTCTTCACGGAGCTTCTGGTTTTGTTCCTAGAGGGCATCCTGTCCACGTTTGACCTCTTGTAACTTTGTTTTGGTTGATTCGATGAGTGTAGTTTGGCGGTGGACGATGTCTTTCAGCTCGTCGATGAGCTTCCATACTTTCCGTGTGGTGACCCTACCGGTATTCTCCTCGGGTGCATAGTTCTCATTAGGCCGTCTTCTCTTTCTTGTGACTCGCGTTGGGATGTTGGTCACCCTTGGCTGGAAATCCTCGACCGAGAAGCTGGTCTCCTAGGTGTTTGTGGTTGTCGACCCTCCGGCTATGTCTTTTGGCATACAGTGGTTTTCGAAATCAGCTAAACCTCCACACTCTTGTGACTTCCGGATGTTTACAGTAGTTTTCGAAATCCTTTTCATTACACAGTATAGAAGTTTTCGAAATCAGTTTGACCGCTCACTCTTTAGACTTGATTCCCGGAAAATAAACCCCGAAGTACGCTAATACTTTTACGGTCACCGCCCCTCTACTTTGGCAGAATTATTGCGGTAATGATAATACCCCTTTCAATGACGTTTTGTCATAACGTGGTACGACCTGTCAATATGGGCTTGCCCGCTTTTCGCCTCCCACCAACTCCGATTTCTTCCCCGCACAGCAGACTTCTTGTATACCCGCACGCAGCTGCTATAACATAGAAGGCTGTGCATACTCTGTATGGAGCTACGACAGGCGGGCCTCAACGATACATAGCAATTTGATCACAACGAGATTACTTAAGTCTACTACCGTGTCGCAAAAGTTTCATGTCACCTTTCACGTGCTTGAGACCTTAGCTACACAGTTAGAATTTTTACCACAATCAAGTATCGAACAACTCGCAACAGGTTCTGCTATTTACCTTCATAAGGGCCTGAACGCAATGAATAGCTTTGCGAAAAGTATGACTTGAATATTATGCGTCGTCCTGTTATTGATCAATCATCGATAGTAACAACTCCTCAAGCTCCGGGCTTTGAAAGGGTGAAGGAAAGTCCGGCATATCTGTCTGCATCGTAAATTGAAGAAGCTTCTGCCGGAGGCTCAAAGAGACGTCGATTTTCAAAGGAACCTCCACGGGCCTTGTCTCTGTTTGTGTTTTGACGCTGGGATAACGGTTTTGGCCGTAGGATTTCCGCAGCGGTCGCAGAGTGATTTTATTGAGTCAATGCAGTTTTGTCTCCCCCAGTCACGTCCTGAGAGGACTTTGGTGCATTTTCTGTTGGTATGCCTCTCAAGTCGAAATATCTCCTCGCAGTCAGACGCCGGATGTAGCGATCACCAAATTGGAATGCTCGTCTGGCTGACTCCGGTGTTTTACTAAGGCAGTGTAGCGAGACAAGGCTTTTCTTGGCTGCGCCCAGGACGACATCAACTGATTCAGTATGAACAGGGGCTTCTTCTGACTTCGTCGGTACTGGGCTAATCGACAGGTCAAGGAGTAAGGCTGTAGTCGCTTGGGTGAGAACGTGGAGAAATTCCCACCATTGCAGGACATTAAAACACCCTCTCAACGACGCCCGATCTGATAGCAACGCTATAGCGGCTAGGGCTGATCGGAGGCAAGCTAAAGCTGAAAGGTTGCCAAACCTGGAGCGTGGAAGTTGGTTGCCACCTTTTCTCCCAACTGCAGGTCGGCTCAGGCAGGGCCGATTCAAAACAATTTGACCGCTATGAAAGCTAGAGAAATCTAAAAGGGAGAGGTCGCCGCTCGCAGCGGAATACCTCGACTGTCCTGAAAACGAAAGGATGGATGTAAGCTTGAAACCCAGTTATTCATCTTTCTGCCGTATAGGGCAATGCGGCGTTCGATACGGCGCCAATGCTTTCTATGGCTGTCGGTCGTATACACTCCGTTACTGATAGCATAAGTGATTAAGTAAAGGTCTACTAAGTAGCAGTGACAAAGAGACGAGCTGGGGCTAATGGCCTTCAGAAGAGCTGGTTGGGCGTCCAATTGTGTTGCGTTCGCATGGATCGTCCAATTTAAGTTGCGGAGCTGCGAAGATTGCTCCTTTGGTCTCTCATAGCCCTCAGTCCCTGTGCAGACCGGAGTGGGAAATGAAATTTGCGGTGGCAGGGTGCCCGAAGATGATTCAGTACAAGAATCTCTCCCCGTCATAGCGCAGAGAAGGTATTCTAAGCGAAATATTGACCACCAAAGCTGACTTCGGGCTTCCCTTGAGCCCACATCAAAGCTATCGTTCTTTCTGCGAAGATTGATACCCAATGAGACGCCCGAGCGCAAGGCGATGGCAACCAATTTCCAGGACCTGAAACGTGAGAATCTAATAATCAAGAAACCATCAAGTTTCGAACGCACCTATTTATCTGTGAGATTATCAGAAAGAAGAAAGCCATCAATGCTTCGAACTGCACCTGCTGCAGATCGTCATGCTCGTAGAGAATACCTACTTTCTGGGGCACAATGGGAGCTGTTACAAGAGGACCATCTACGCCAGTTTGGGGGAGATACAGTGCTGACGCTGACGGGGATTAGAAGACACTAGTTTTAACTAAAGTTCAAATTTTGCGCGATATTGAAAACAAAGACATCCTATGGAGAAGCATGTTCATGCTATCATATCGCGGATTTATTTATTTCACTCAGAGACGATGCGTAGCCGTTGCGACCATGAAACCAAGTCATTCAATAGCAATATTTCAGTTGAGTAACCTCGTTCTGGGGCTATAATTTCAAGCAACAGAGCCTTGCGATACAACGAAGTTCCATTCACTGGCAAGAAGACCAGTACTGACCACCAAAGATGCACTTATACGGCGCTTGACACTGAGTAGGGCCGGTATATCCCTCGCCACCACATTGGCCCCACTGTGCAACCAGACTTCCACTCGAAGTTGAACTGGAGCTTGAAGTTGTCGAAGTCGTCGTCGTAAGCGTAGCCGTAGTCGTGGTTGGCGGGACAGAGACACTGAGATCGTTGACAACCTGGTCGAGGAAACCGCTGTTGGCATAAAGTTGCGACATGTCCCACATCATGACTCCTCCAAAGCTACTGTACTGTTTCGAATAAGCGATGGCAGCCTGGAGCTGGGATCCACTGGTATATCCAGCGCCAGCGGCGCCGGCGTTGGCTGGAATGCCCAAAAAGACCTTGACGTTGGGGTTTGGGCTGCTCTTGGCCCAATTATCCCATACACCAAAGTTGAAAGCATTCTGGGTCGTAGCTCCAACCTGAAAGTTTGATGTTTCGCACCAGTTATTATAGAACTGCACCATCACAAAATCAAAGGCAACAGCGTCGAGCGTTGCGCCATCTGCAGCGTCAGGAAAGACACACTGGGGTGCAGCAGTTAGGTAATACTTTTTGCCGCCAGCTGCATCCATCAGGCTGCGAAGCTTACCACCAAATGCCGGAAGGTTATTAGTAGTTGACTCGAAATCAAAATCGAAGCCATCAACGACAGCGTCTCCAAAAGGTCGGTCAACTTGTGCATTGGTCAAGGGGCCAAACATGTTCCACACTGCCTGAGCCGCATTTTCAGCATCAGTGGTGGACGACCATCCTCCCTGAGTGTAAGTAGCACCTCCGAGGGACAGAAGAATTGTCTTGCCGTAGGTCTTCTGGCAGGTCTCGATGTCATTCCTAAGGTAAGCAGTAATTAGCAGGGGCAGGAGCGTCGACCAGGTTTGACCTACGCAATCTGAGTACAGTTCAGGAGGTTAACGTTGTCACTAAAGGCGGTACAGTTGTCTCCAGCGTTCGCAAAGTTCGTAATGGGAGGAGTAATGCCATTCATGAAAGCAATAGGGATAATCTGGTGAATTTGTCAATCTTAGTGGACTATCAGGTGCAGACGTATTCCAACTTACATTAATTTCAGTGTCTGGAGAGAGAGCATGGTTCGCCAGGTTAGCTGCTTCCTCCATCCGCCATTATCATTATCGTCGTGGAAACCTACTTGAGCAGTAATAGGCGAGGTTATGCTGGGCGAGTGGGCCTGTGCCCTGTCCATACGAGTTTTGTCCTGGTCGATCAGCAATTAGCTACACTCTGAATTGCCTTCGAAACAGCTTGAAACCATGTCTTACCCCAGTAAACTGCGATGTTTGAAGATGAGCTCGGATCAAATCCAGCACACACAAATGGGATAAGGGCCAAGGCCTGGCCCAGAATGCTCAACCTGGCAAGCATTTTCAAAAAGCAGATATACACAAAATTGGGGAAGAAACTGAAGGAGTTGATCCTGCGATGGGTGATGATGAGTTGTCAGTTTCGGAGGGTTTATGATGCTCATTTTATATGACCCAACCTTTGAATCCAACAGCGACAAAGTTAGTAGCATCGGAAGGAGACATTTCTTCCGCGTCACGAGGAGAGTAACCTAGCATGAACCCAATCTTGGAAGGCTCATTCATTAGCGGCCTGTAACGTTAACTCTGTCAAAATTTTCTTCGGTCCAGTGGCTCTGTAAGCGGCATCGTGGATAAACCTCCTTCAATAGTCCTTCCTTTCGGGGGTGATGTTACTTGTGCTCAAGGGTTCCATTAATAATTAAACTCGGTTTGGCGGAGACCGCAACGTTGAACTTCTAGCACCATGCAACACTTCAATGACATACACCCAAATGAATTTTATCACGGGAACGACATGCGACGGAATGGCAGGGAAAACGCAAAGGAGGGTCAACTAAGGCTTCATATCACAACCTAAAGGGAACTGGGGCCTCGATTATGCAGGCAGTAGATAATTAAACCAATGGGAGGTCTTTACTTGCATGCAACTGTGCAGTAGATCTTATCTCCAGTGCGACATCTGGATGGAACTCAGTGGCTGAAGAAATCAGGGGCACGCAGTCGCCCCACCAAGTAGTAGCGATGTCGCCAATCAAAATTCAACTTGTTTGAATGTTGCATTATGTTCTTTAGCGTGATTGTAGGGTAGTTGCTTAACCTTTCTATCGCCTGCAATTTGATCTCGTATTCTATCGCAGGTCAAGTGGTTACATTTCCCATCAGTCTTCTCACCCACAAGTTGCTACATCGAGCAGTAAGAACTCATCAAGTTGGTCTCGCCTGTCCCTTGTTCCTCTCTTCCCTATTGTTCCTACTCCATACTAGGCTTTAAAAGTCAGTAGGGCCGGATAGCCGGCCTTGAAACACAGTGGCGTTTTGGCCCAACCCTCATCTTCCCCGCCCTTTTCATTTCAACCCCGCCCCAGCAATCTGTCTCGCGTGTCTTCAACGTTGCAACTCTACGGCCGACAAGAAATATGGACACGAGGCTTTTTTACCCTCCGCGCCACATGATATTCATCCCGTGAAGACATTAACTGGTGCCGACCCAATAACGGAGGCCAACATCATTCCTATGCGGCATTGTTGATTGTCCAAATTAAAAAGTCGACGATAGGAGCGGAAGACTCTGTGAAAGTCTTCGGTAGCGCTCAAATGCTACCTTTCCTCCCACATGGTCATATTTCCCTGTCATTTTTCGGACAATCTATGGTAAACAACTGGTATCTGTTACCCTCATGTAGTGTGCCAAGTTCTTGCAGGGCATGGTTAACATGGCGGACCTAATCGCTATAATCCCCAGCGGGATGATCTGACACGCAGCATAAGCTGGATCCTCGTTCTCCTTTCCGACATATGCACACTGTATTTTTCACAGTATGTTGATCTAACGGGTCTATAAAGATCGTGTATTGTGTAACGATATCCACCATGGAATCGTGGGGAGTTTATACCGAGACATAAAACCAGTAGTCTGATGTGTGTTGATCCGCCACACAAGGAGTCGTGATGTCTTTATCCAGCCGTGCAAGCGCTGCATCTACGGGCTTGGGCCATGGGATTCGATTTGTCGAAGGTATCTAAGTTGACACAGCAACCGCGTAGTCTAAAATTAAGTCCAGTTTCACCGCACAGTGCGTGGACGATTCGAATCTTTCGCAAATGGAAATGCACGTTCTTATCCCGGCCTCATATTACCACCCTGTCCAGGCAAATGACCTCACAGGTACTAGATCAGAATTTGGAAGCTGCAGATAAAATGCTCTAGAGCGGGGGACTCATGACCTCTTCTCCAGTTCTCTACCTCCGGTCATACTCAGCTGATTGCGGATCAAGAGCAGATGCCGGGACCCTTTGCAGGTTAACTCACCGTGCTCAACATCCAACATAACAATGAACACGCTAGGACTGTTTCATCAAAAATAGAGATCACATTTGTCACGACTTATCTGTGTGCCTAGTTTAGTCTTGTGAGGATATTGAGTGGATTGCCGCTACTCATCTATGCAGGTGGTTAGTGATTTCGTTGATGCTCAGTAATGATCGCATATGACGAATCGCAGTAATCAGTGAGTCTCTAATAAGAGCTTGGTTGGATCGGCAGGACAAGTTACAACCTCTAAGGTTTGGCACCGACTTTATTTGCGATCGGGTTGCTCGTGCCTGCGACAGGGCCTTGGACAGTGTCGGGGTCATTGACTCGAGGAGAAGTGTCATTGATGCCCAAAATGTTCTGGGATGTCGGGTTGTCTTGGCCATTTCACTATCTCATTTTTCCATTTCTCTCGTCACTTTGGGCAAGTGGAAGTGATCTGCGAGTATCGTGACACTATCGCTCACCAGGTTCTAATGCATGGTGAAAGAGGCAGCAGATTTGCCGCCAGTGAGAACCCTTGATATCCAAATTCAGTCATCAGTCGTGGTGCTTGCCTATTCCAGTACGTTTTTCGCGAATCAGAATACGCCAACTTTGAGTAATTCGCTGACACTTGCTTCTGTCAGAAGCTAAATCGGCCAGTGTGGCTAGTGGAGAGCTGAATGCACTCTTCGCGAATCAGGGGCACATTTGCGATCGTCGTGAACTCCAGCACCATCGGCTAGATTTCTGCATGATGCCACTGACGGGGTGAAGGCTTGGAAGATAGGGGGATACCAAAAATTGAATAGTCTGGAGGGTGCTGCCAGCCATTGTAAATTAGGTATTTACGGCGCTCTTCTTTCCCATCAAGATTCTGACTCGAGCCTGGGCAACTGGCCCACCGTATCACTTTGTGCAACAAGGCCTGTGATTGCTTTAATTATTTATCCCCCTGAGTCTTGTCCCGCGGCACGAGATGCGTATACAAAATGCTGTCAGTAGGTTGACCTGTTTGACACGAGATGCCTCATCAAAGTACTATGACAGACAGATGCTCATCTATCAAAAGGACGGTCATTTGGCTATGTAGACCCCAATTTCCCCAATATCGGTGGAAAGAGCGACACCAGCGCGATCATCTACGGTTATACGCCATCCATCTCCATCGCGGCTTTTGCGGCAGCACGGTTCCTTTTTCATTTGATTACCCACGGCGTGCAGAACTCGAAATGCCGAAGCTGGTACTGGAAGACCTTTCCCACGGGCTTGATTTTCGAAATCATCGGCTACATCGCCAGGAGTCTTTCGGCCAAAAAGGACCCATACAGTCTTATCTACTTCATCGTCAACTACTTCTTCATCGCCACTGCACCGGTGTTTCTGGCAGCCGGAGTCTACACTATTCTTTCGGCTCTGATCGCCCGACTGGGCAATAAGTACTCCTTCCTGCGTCCGACGTTCATCCTGGCCGCCTTCATCGCCTCGGATGCAATTTCAACGATCTTGCAAGTGGCCGGTGCTTCCCTGATCGCTGTGAAAGAATCTCGACATGAGGATCCCACCTCTGCAACAACATCCTCCTGGCCGGTCTGGCATACCAAGTCTTTGCCATGAGCATTTTCGTTGTGTTGATGACGACGTTCCAAATCCGCGCTCGTTGCAATCAAGCAACACCGCCTTCAAGTCTTCTGTCTGTCTTTCTCCGTCTCCACGCTCATGGTCTACATGCGAACTATCTTCCGTCTGATCGAGACGGCCGAGGGTCTCGGTGGGAAGCTGTCGATCAATGATGTTTACTTTGCATGCCTCGAGTTTCCGCCGATCGCGCTTGTGGCTCTTCTGTTTTGCATTTGGCACCCAGGTCGTTGCCTCGGAGCCAGAGTGCGCGCACAGGACGCGAAACTGCCCGTGAGAAGCAACTTCAATTAATTTCGGTGCTGGTCATTTTTACCCCATGAATGAATGGGTTTAGGAGCTAATACTATAGTACATGTGTCACGGCCACTATTTGCTTGCCTGAAAAGTCCGTAGAGCATGGAGACGTTTCTCAGACTTTGTAATGAAAGTCTCGGTATTCCTTGTTTACGAGTTAGAATGGTATGTCAAATGCAACTAGTCAATAGGTAGGTACGTTAACCTAACCTGGGTATGATGAGGCCGACTGGATACCTCGCATCCATCCATTCAACACTGGAGCCACCCGAGCTAAGAGTGTCCGTGAAGTGGCATGATCAACGCCGACCGAGTCTCCTCTTCCAAATAATATTGTTTTTCACTCTGAAAGGGTAGTTCCATAGACAATGTATTGTTGGGTCTATTTGTGTTTCAGCTGGAGTGAGAGGCCTTCGGACAATAATATCCCTGTTCAGGGTAACAATGAAACCTTCCCGAAATATCAACGAGGACAGGGAGCTTTCCGATTGTAATGCAAGAGAGACAGCCTTTGACTCTTTTCTAGTCACTAATAAGCTAAAAATAACCTTGAACATCTTTCGAGGAGAGTTGGGGGTTATAAAAGCATGAAGTTCCTCTGTAATCACTTCTCATCAAAAAAAGCCCACTTGGCAACTGACCATCATCGGATTCTTTCCGTCTCAAAACTCTTTTTCCCCTGTCTATTCTCAACAACATCCAAACATGCCGCGAGTCTGCCGCAATTTAGTCGATCGGACCACTTTTGATATCTGGCTGGTGATCTGCAAACGCACTCACCCTCGTAACCCCATTCACTGGATGATCATGATGGGCCATCCTGGGTTGGATCGATGCACTCGATTCCACAGTACCGGTTACCCGGGTCATTACGAGGTCCAGATGGACACCGACAAAAGACTCGATAGTTGGAGCATCGAGTCCAAACACTTTATCTGTCGAATCCCAGCCGCTTATGGAGATGTCGTCTGGCAAGAGGCCGAGGCGATTCCCGCGCAGAGCTGCCAGTGCTGGGCGTCATACCTTTTGTTGAGGCTGGAAAGACGGTATATGATTCCCTGTGGGACCTACGAACATTGGGTCAACTACCATATGACTTCTCGTCGGGAAGATAAGGGTCCAGGTTGTTTGTGCTGTCGGTAAGTTGCATCGTCGTCATATTCCATAGGTAGGCGTTTATAGTGGCAATACTGACTCCGGACGAACACTCGAAGCAGCGCACTCTTCATCAATTTGTTCTTGTTCATGTCTCAGAAGAATTCAACCCGATTTTCCATGTGTATAATGCATCAAAACCATCCACTTTGTAGAATCATTCTTTCGTAAAATTAATCATGCCTCTTCTGCAGCAAGCCCCACACTGAGCTGTCTTACCCATCTACCCAGTGGCTTTGGGTCGTCAAGCCGAAAATGCAGGGGCGTCGACTTTGCGACGCACGGATGTCACTTCTTCGGGTAATCTCAACAGGTGCTCCAGTCTTACATGGATGTGCCTGCACATGTGTAGTTTCTGGATCATATAAACAAATCAAGCAATGCCAGTGATCTCATCGAATTCGTTCAAGTCATCACGTGAAATCCGTCGGGTCTTCACAGGGTGGGAATGAAGTGTTTGGAGTCACTCTCCTGTTGGCTGAATGATTGGGGGAAGGCTGCAATTCCGCCGATGATCCCGACCGCCATGAACAGGAGGGCGATGATGGACCAAATGACACCCCAGCATTGAGATGAGCCTCCATATCTGCGAGCGAAAACGCTAGCATCCGAGGAATTGACCTTGCGCAGAATAAGATCATCACACTGAGAGACTCGCATGTCAGTATTGAAGATCTCCGACCTTGGATTTCTGGAGGACTTACAATATCCCACACACTGTAAAGCGCAGACATCACCCCAATGCCGAGCCCACCACAATGTCAACAAAAAGCAGACACCGAGAATAATACTCGCAACTTTGCTGGCGACAATGTCAAATCCCGCAAAGATCAGTAAAGCGCCGATGATGGATGAGCCCAGATACCCTGCCGGCAGGGTAACGGCGCTGATGCCGCCTTGCATGTGAGTTACTCCACCCTCGTGAGGATCGAGCGAGATGGACTTGACTTTTCCGCCCGTGCAGCACGCGGTGATGGCATGGCCAAATTCATGGAAGGCGATGACCAGCATCTTGGGGTCTTGTCAGAATCACGCATCCATGTTTCGGCCAGGAAGGGTCTGGCTTACCTTGAACGGCCACAGCGACCATCGGACGTAGGGGAGGTTCCAGAGGAGCGCAATCACCACGACATAAACGGCCATGATCCCCAGCGTGACGGCTTGAGTGTGGTTGACTGTCAGACTGCGCTTGATCAAGTGCGGGGCCATGTCGACCGCGCGGTCACTGAGGGCTGAATATACAGCGGGCATGCTGGTGGGAGCGCAAGGGCGGACTCGATCAGACTAGAGACTCGGCAATTACCCGACGAAGGAGGCTGATATACTCTGAAATGAAGGTTCACAATTATCTTCCAGTCCTCAGGAGGTCTTCCGGTCCAGATTCAATCTTGAAATAGGAAGGGAGAAAGAGGTCTTTGTGCTGTACACGCGGAAAATGCACAGGACGCGCATGCCGAGTTGTTTGTGGTGTGGCACAGGACCCCAAAATGGATTAGCGGGTGTGGCTTAGCCTTGTTACAATCAATCACATGGGACAGCGGCTATTTTTGGCTGCAGTATGGAGCCACTCAGCCTGGTGGATTTTATCAGGAGAGACAACATTGACGACAATGAGGATGGCATTGCAAAGGAGGGCCCTTTCGTCATGAACAGTGGACTGTTGAGGGACTCTCGAGCACCGTCCTTCCGTTTCGTCTGCAACAGGATTAACCGCCTTTTCAACTGCATTCTCAATCTATGTGGTGGCTGTGACCTGTCAAGGGATCGATCATGGCTGTTCAATCACTCCAAACATAGCTAACAGAAGGTTCTCCTTCATCGAGGCACGTTCCGTACGTGGATAGTTCTAGGTTTGTCAAGTGTACCACAGGTTCTGAAATATCTCTCGTCAGATTAAACGCCCGGTCGGACAACTCCCATACCATTTGGTCAGTGGGTAGCCCTGAGCGTCCTTGGAAGCTTGAGCCCAGTGACCCTCGAGAATCACATCTGCCCGACCGGCAGTGTTCCTCAGAAGTGGGGTTCCCCTTTCGCATGAGCGGGTCCGAACGCGACAAATGATAATTCGACCCTGTCTTGTTTGGACCCCGCAGAGATGTGCCTGGGAAGGATGTTGATCAACAGATGAGGGGAAGCTCCGACATTACTTCCATCCACTCGACCTTTTCGACCGACAACAATGTTGATCAGGGTGCATTCCCCCCAATCAAGACGTCCGAGGAAATTCGCGATTATAATGTCCGTTCCGTGGACTTGAAAGGCGGGTCTTCGACTGTGCAATGACAGCTTCCCTCTGTCTTCTCCCCCCTGCCACGCTTCCAACAAAGCCTCGTTCACCACCGGTGGTCCATTGAGCCTTGAGGCATGACCACCCCCATGTTTCCGGTCTTTCTCACTCTGGCGGCGAGCGCCATTGCCCACCCAGCAGGTTTGACTGGGAGTAGACACACGCGTGATATGCCAAACTACCATGACAACGTGGGTGTGCTCAAACATGTCAATCCACTGATTGGCACGTACGGTACGACACCAGATGGCAATGGCGGCATGATCCCTTCGGTCGCCCCGCCCTTTGGCATGACCCGCTGGACACCACAGACACGAGAAAACTTCATCTCCCAGGTCCCCTATGGAGACAGCGACCGGCGGATCCACGGGTTCCAAGCTACGCACCAACCGGCGATCTGGATGGGCGAGGCAGGCCAGGTGGTGCTAACCCCTGGACTAGGAGAAGTGCAACCGCTCTTCCAGAATCGAGGACTCTCGTTTCGTAAGCAAGACGAACGCAGTACCGCCTATGCATACGAGGTTTTGCTTGACGCAACACAGCTGATGGACCAGGACTGGAATGCCACAGCAGAGGCTGTGGGCGGTGGTCCGGTTCCAGGAGGAGCGGGCACGGTGCCAGAGACGGTGGAAGAAGGTATGGCATTGCCTCTGGCGTTGGGAACGGCTTTATGGAACATAGGGGAGACTGATCTCTCATCTTAAGGTGCGAATGGTCGAACGAGGAAGCGCGAGATGCAACCGGAGCCATTGAACAGCAAGATTGGCGATGAAAGTGCCTACCAACGCTCGATCCAGGTTAGAATTACCCCGACCGACCGCCACTTCAGCGAGAATATGGATTGCTGACCTCCATTAGGTAGCTTTGTCTGCAGACTCGCACGTTGGGCACCTTCGATTCGATTTCGAGCAGCGCGGGGAGAATCCTCATGATCAAGGCCTTCAACCCTGGGTATTCATTGAAGTGTCTCGACGTAATTGGACGGGCGACGTCCATGTCGACGTTGATCGCAGAGAAATCTACGGCTATAACACCGAGCGACAGGACTACTTGCTAGGCCCAAACCGTGCATCTTCCTTCAAGGGATACTTTGTCTCGCGGTTCTCCGAGCCTTTCGCGGAAGTTGGGGTTACCAGTGGCAATGAGATCATCCAAAATGTGCAAGAACGGCATGGCAACTTCACGGGGGCCTATGTCAAGTTTCAGAAAGACGTATCCCGCATTGAGGTGCGGACTGGAGTGTCATATGTCAGTGTGGAACAAGCACGCAAGAACCTGGACATTCAAATACCCGATGACGCAACGCTCGAGAACACCGTCGAAAATGTGAAGCGTGAGTGGCTTGAGACTCTTGGCCGGGTGACCATAGAAGGGGTCAATGGCACCGACTCGGATCATGATCCTCGCAAGATCTGGTACACGGGTCTTTTTCACGCTCTGCAGTATCCCAGTGACTTTTCAGAACCGATTTCTGAAAAAAGGGGAGGGACTCGTGTCTATTACTCGGGCTACACGGATCAGATATACCAAGGGAACGACTCTTATTATCAGTCTTGGTCTATCTGGGATACGTATCGGGCAGAGCATTCCCTTCTGACCCTTTTTGCCCCAGAGCGAGTGAACAGTATGATGCGCAGTTTGCTTCGCATCTTCGATTGGACTGGGTGGCTACCACTGTGGGCGAACATGGTAGAGACAAACATTATGATTGCCACAAATGCGGACGTGGTGCTCGCCAATGCACTGGAACGTGGTTTCCGGGGATTTGACATCGACAAGGCATGGACTGCGGTCCGGAAGGATGCATATACGCCTCCGGATCATGATACGGAGCTCCTTTACTATGATCGAGAACCAGGCACCTCTTACGAAGCTCGAGCTGGACTTACTGCTTACATGAAGCAAGGGTGGGTGTCCAACGATGGCTGGGCCGAGTCTGCGAGCCGCACCCTCGACTATGCCTTCGATGACTACGCTTGCTCCGTCGTCGCTAGTCACGTTGGAGCTGGTCAAGAAGCCATCACAGCACTTCGGAACAGGAGTGGAAACTACGCAAATATTTGGAACAATGATACCCAGTTCATGCAAGCTCGCAATGCGAACGGATCATGGGCAAACAACACCTGGGGCTGGACCGAGGGCGATGACTGGGTGTACACATTCGATGTGATGCACGACGTCGAGGGGCTGGCGAAGCTCTTTGGCAGTCGTGAGTCCATGCGTGACAAACTGGATGCGCACTTTCAAGGTGGCCACAACGAACAAAGCAACGAACCCAGCCATCACGTCCCATACCTGTACTCGGCACTGGGCTATCCATCGCAAGCTGCGGAGGAGATACGAAGTATTGCCTGGAGCAATTACAATGCCACCAGTGGTGGGCTGAGTGGCAACGAGGATCTCGGTCAAATGAGCGCATGGTACATTTTCTCGGCCCTAGGCTTTTATCCCGTCAATCCGGCAAGCGACAAGTACGTGATTGGCACACCTTTCTTCGAGAAGGTATCCATCCGCTTGCCTTCGGAAGCCTCCACGGGGGGTGCTACGACCGACCAGCCAGAGAGGGTCCTCATTATCAGTGCACCTGGTGCACCCACCAAGCCGTATGTCAAAGGCTTGCACGTTGACGGTAAGCCCGTAGCCCTGCCAATTCTGCGTCATGGCCAAATTGTGCATGCCACCAAGATTGAGTTCGAGATGAGCGAGGTCCCTACGTCGTGGGGCACAAATCCCTCGTGGGAAATTTGAGGCTCGATGGTGGTGCAGGTGGGGGTTTTGTGTGTCATGCCAAAGGGGGGCGGGAAGAACCCAAACAGAGAAGGCGCAGATAGGAAATAGGACTCGAGAAGAAATTAGGAAAGACCTGAATATGGCAGGCACGATGAAGCCCAATGAACATCAGCCATGTCGTCCACCTTGGCTGCCGGACCACCCAGTAAGGCCCCCTGGCTGACCCTGTTATCGTGCGCTAACAGTGCCTGCAGGAACATCAATCCCCGCCATTTTGTCCCGGAGCCAAATGACATCAACCAATTCCGGAAGCTCTGCTTCTTGTTCACGGAGGAAGCGAACTGGCAGTGGAATGTGGGATTGACAGGGCTAGCGGGATGGAGCCTACAGGATTTCCGCTAATACTCATGCTGAGACCTTCGACCCTAAAGACATTTCGTAGGAAGACCTACCAGATTTTGAGGACCTTGGTCCGGCCACAATATCGGATAGTATTAGTGTCGGTGCTAAGCATGGATCCGCCGATTTTGGTACGTGCGACTGAAAACCCACGGTTATTGCTAGTCAGCACCCATCTGGGAACCACATCCTGACCAGAGACTTTCCAGGCATTGAATCAATCGAATACTGAACGATCACGTCTTTCCAGGTCGTGGGCAGATCCAACAAACGGAAAATATTACCGGCATCGCAAAATGTCCGGGTAAATGTTCCTCGGAGTGCTCTATCTTTCAGGATCAAGTTTCGCTTCTCAAACGCAGACGACATCATGCAATGAGGACGGAGAGTCCTGGTCGCCGGTTCTCGAAACCAAACAAACGATCAAGTGCGGCAATGAGACATTCAAACAGCACTGTTGGTCCAGCCGCTCGCGGGTCTGCCGAATAGCACCCCACCCACCCGACAATGTCTTCAAACCGGATCGGCCCGCGAAGGACCTTAACGCCAGATGGGCGGTGAAGCTCAGTTCCGCTTCATTGAATACAGTAAAACCTGGCTATGACGAACTATTGCTTGCAGCTACCTAATTCGTTATAATGTGAAATTCGATATAAGCCACGATATCTTTCTGGCGCCTATTATTCACCTCATTCCTCTGTATATTAATCTCTTCCTGCCGTAGCCGCTTAATAAAAGCGAGATCGACCGACTCCTTTTGCTCTAAATACCTGGATAGAAGCCCTT